>PISW01015724.1:0-15767 GCA_004023785.1 Mungos mungo
TTTGGTTTGTTTAAGCTTCTTCTTAAAAACTAGAGTTCTTATCTTCAGGAGGAATGATGATTACCACAGACAAAAAAGGGCTATTGTGTTTCTGTTAGTTAACAAAAAAAGTTAAAACACAATATTACCTCTCCATGTTTCTCAAAAAATTCATTTTTATGTCGATGCAATGTATCAATAGCCTTGGTTAAGATCTGTGGTATTCTGTCTTTAATTGTAAGATATGCGAACGATCTAGAAAAGAGAGCCACATACACAGTATATTACTTGCATTAATCCCAGCAGATTGGCCATCGGTGTTTCTAGAATAGCTCGTTTGAATTCAATCCCTTTTCCTACAAGGATTACAGAGTAAGCCAGCATTATTTGACTACTACATTAAGACACAGGAAAAATCTGCAAATTTCTCTGGTGTTACACGTGTCATCAAAGTTAACAGTCTTTGTGCCTCTAATCCAGACTCTCCCCTTGAACCTGTTCCCAGCAATCTTATCTTTCCCGCTCTAATCCTTTCATTCTCCTGAATCTGAAACTAGTTTAACAACAGTGACAGGACCAAAAAAGAACCAGCCTAAATATCAAACAGGCTCTAGCCAGGGTTATTACTAACTTCACCTACGTGGAAAGTTGAACCAGGCAACGGATGTAAAAGTACCTAAAGGCCTCTCGTGTTCAGAACATAAAGAATGAAAGCTACTTATGAACCGACTTCTCTCTTTTCTCTTAGTCTAGAGTCTTGGCCAATTTTTTTTTCTTTTCAAAGGTTTTTTTCTGCTCCCTTGTCCACCTGCACAAGGACTTCTTCCCTCCTACTCTGCCCGAAACAAGATGTTATCATTTAATTCACTTTCCCAACCAAAAAAAAAACAAGAAATTCTCTAGAAGTGTCAAAGAATGAAAAATGCTAGAGGAAAAACTTGAGCATACTTGTATCAAAAAAAAAAATGATATTTTTTGTTTTAGACTTACAAAAATCAAGATTTACAGATTATCATTTCATATAGAAATATTTTTTTAAGTAAATGCACAGGATGCAGTTAGAAAAAAGACTTTAGTAAGCGATGAAATTCTGTGCATTTTTAGAGCACAAAATATAGCTTATCCGTTTTGTATCTTCAGATCACCAGACACAAAGTACAGTATTTAAGTCTTGGAGGGATCAAAAGTTATATGCAGATTTTCCACTGGGGCAAGGGAGATGGAGGGGTGTCAGGGCCCCTTAACCACAACCAACCTTCACCTTTGCAAGGGTCAACAGTACCGAATGTCCTCAGAATTTCTTTACAGGCCTACTTCTGTGAGGGTAAAGTCCCAGGTTAGGACTAGGGTGGAGCCAGAGGACCCTAGGACTCCAAATTTATGGTTCCGCACACTCCCTTCCGTATATTTTGCATGACTCTCAATGAGCACCTGCCTAAATCTGGGGCCACTGTTGCCTCTTCCGCCTCAATCCACTCCGGAAAAGGTCAATTTCCTCTAAGAGCTCCTCACCCCCTCCCCCACGGTATTTTGCAGTAGGACATATATTAAACTTCACCATTCAATTTATACAAATAAATACATATTTTTTTACGGTCGTCCGCAACTTGATGTAGAAATCCGTGGGCAGGACTCGAAAAAAGCGAAAAGCTGCAGGCATTAAAAGTGAGACCACAAATTAATCTCATCGGGAATAGGAAGAAACACATTTCCCAACTTTGGCAGAAAATTCTGGCCCCCCAAAGTGCGTTTATGAAATAAATATGATTAAAGCCATGCGCTGCAACACCCTGAAAGGGAACGGAGGAGGCATTCCCACGCAAGACAGTCACGAGGAGTAAAAAAGCGGCAGCATCCGATCACTTGAAAGACACCACAAATTAAAACATAAGCCACTAAAAGGCCCGAACGAGGACGGGAGGCGGGGTGATCCGAAGACTTCCACGGGGCGCGCGGTCCGCTTCCAGCACCCAGGGGAGAAGGCTGGAAGCCGAGCCGGGCCCGGAGCCGTTGAAAGCCGACTCGACGCGCCGGGGAGCCGGGCCCCGCGACCCGCCGAGGCTCCCCGATGGCAACCCGGAGGTTCCCGGCGAGGCCCGGCTTTCCGCAAACGCGGGGATCAGAAAGAGCGGAGCGACTGGGCGAGGAAAGCGACACGAACCCTACGTCCCGTCCCGAGAGGGACGCCGGAGTCCCCGCCATCATCTCCTACTTGCCGGCGCCTAAGCTCACGCCGCACCCGCCGCAAGGGGGAGAGGCGGTGCCGGCGCGAAGGAGGAGCTGAGAAAGGGAGGGACGTGGCGGACAAAAAATGCTTTTGAATGAAAAAACTTTATTGGGTGCCCGTAGAAGAGACAAACAACGGCGCGCTCGAGGACGCGAGATCTTCCGGGGACGAGGGCGGGGACAGCGGAGGGTGACGAGAGCAGCGGAATAAGGAAGCGGACGGAGGCGGAAGCAAGTCGGGACCGGGAGGTCCCAGGCACTGGGGAGCGGAAAAGGTCGCGGCGACGCCGGTCACGTGGTACGGCTGTCACGTGCCGCGGGCGGCTCCGCCCTGCCGGCCCGGAGTTCTGTGCGCCTGCGCAGTGCGGGCGCTGGGAGGGTCTCCGGAGCGCCGGAGCCGGCTGCTGGAAGCCGGACCTGCGGCCGCCGCTCTGTAGCATTTGCAGCCGGGTCGCGGAAGCTTGCGCGCTGGGCACATCCCTCGTGTCTGCCGGCGGAGAGGTTAGTGCACCGCCTTTCCCTAGCAGGGTGCATGGTCCTGCCCAGGGGCCCAACCTTTGCACCCGGGCAGCTCTGAACCGCTCGGGTCACAGGTTCCACCGGTACCGCTGCGGTGATCTTTGGTTGACTTGGCTGGGAGGAAAGAAAAGCTCGCAATCCATAAACACGTAGGTAATCCTTTTTTGAGCCAGTACATAGCGGTTACCGCAAGGGTCTTTTTGAAAATTGAGATTAAGGAATTGGAAGGCAAGCTCCCAAAGATTAGCGCCACTTGTACGTTGACTCGTAGCCTGGCTGATACGGTTTTCCGATTTGGTATTATTGTGCTTAAGAGGTAGAAAATGTGCCAAGTAACTGAGTAGCTGCCTTGTATTTCAGGAAATGTGAGTCGAATACCCACCATATACTGGGCCCTGTGGTCACAGAAGACACAGCATGAATGGAAGACTAGTGTTATCCTCAAAAATCTTAGATTCTAGGGAAGAGAAAGAGAAATCTATTTTTTCCTTTAATGGTTTCTCCTTTAGCTTTGTCGTCGTTGTTGATGTTGTTGTTTTAAGTAATCCTTACACTGTGGGGCTCATACAGCCCCGAGATCAGGCAGTTGTTTGCTCCCCGGACTGAGCCAGCTTTGTCCCTAGCTTTGTCACTGTTTAGTATATATTTTACTGACTTGCCCCGTTTTTGGCCTGTCACCTCCCTTGGAATGTAAGGTTCAAGACATAGGGATTTTTGTCTTTTATTTTCATGTGTATTCCCAACAAGTCGGGCGGGCACGTGTGGCCCGAGGTAGGAACAAAGTTCATCCTTGTTGGATGAATTTACAGATTAGAAACGCAGGGTACAAAAGTCATGTTAAGGCAATGGAAAAATACAAAGTGGAGGAAAATAGTGGGTTTGGGTTGTGAGTTTTAAACGAAGTGGTGGGGGGGGGGGCGCGTGGGTGGTTCAGTTGGTTAAGCACGACTTTGACTCAGGGCATGATCTCACCGCTCGTGGGGTCGAGCCCCGTGTCTGGCTCTGTGGATCCCGGAGCCTGCTTCGCATTCTGTGTCCCCCTCTCTGCCCCTCCCCTACTCACACTCTATCTTTCTCTCTCAAAAATAAAAAAATGTTTAAAAAAAATTTTAATGAAGTGTTTGGGAAAGGCTTCCCTGGGTAGGAGTCTACTGGAGCAGAGATCTGAAGGAAGTGAGGGAATGAGCCTTACAGAGTCCTAGAAGAGCATAAGGAACAGGAAGTACAAGAAACACAAAGATCCAGAGGACGGAGTGACTGGAGCAAAATGAGCAAGACCTAGAGCTAGGAGAGATGTTACGTGGTGGTAAAGGCCCGGGGAATGTAGAACCATGCATCTAGTTTAGGGTCCTTAGCTTTTATTTCAAGTGAGATGAGAGGCCAGCATCACATTTTGGGCAAGAAGAAAGATGTGACCCAACTTGTGTCCTCAGAGGATCCCTTTGGTTGCTGTGTTGAGAAGAATTTGTAGGAGGCGAAGAACAGAAGCAGGGACACCCATTAGGTGTGCGGAAAGACGGCACCTCAGACCAGGTGGTAGCAACGTTGGGTGAGACCTGGTGCGAATGGGCGGGATTTGCTGACGGACCGTATATGGGGAAGGAAGAGGCAACGTGGATTATAGGTCTTTGCCTTTAGCAGAGGTAAGGGTGTAACTGCTGTGTTGTGAATGGCGAAAACTGTGGGAAGAATAGAATTCATGGGAAGATTTTGGAGGTTCAGGTTTGAGCCACGTTTTTCATGTGGGGATAGATGGTATCAAAGGAGCTGAGAATAGAGAAGAAAAATGGCCCAAATACTGAGTGGTGCTTTCGATTGTTGATGGGAAAGGAAAACACAAAAGATACAAAGTACAACCAGGTAGGAGGTAGGAAGAAGGTGACCCTTGTGGTATTCTGAAAGCTGTGTGAGGAAGGTGCTTCTGGGGAGGGTGGAGTGATCAACTAATCTGGTCTTGCTAATAAGTCAGGTAAAATGGATACTGAGAAATGGCCATTGGACTTAAAAATATGGAAGTCACTGGTGGGCTTAACAAATGGGTTTTGGTAAAGTGGAAGGGATGAAAGCCTGATTGGAATGGGTTCAAGAAACTCCGAGAACAGGAGTGAGAGACAGGAAATAAAACTCCTTTTAAAGAAATGGAACTCAGAGAAAGGGTAAATAGTATATGGAAGGGAAGATGGTGGCAGGAGAGAGTTGTTTTTATAAGATGAGAGAAATTCAAGCACAGTCATATACTAATAGGAATGTGCTAGAAAGATGGGAAAATAAATAGCATGAAAGAGAAAAGAAGAGTTAAACCATTCCTGCAATAGGCAGGAAGGAGTGAGACTTGGTGAGGACCAGCACAAGGGAAGACAGATCTATGGGCACAGAAGCAGTAGGCGGGCAGGCGGATCATGGTGAGAGTGTGTGGAAGTTCTCTTCTGATTGTTTTGTCAATGAAGGGAAACGAGGAGGCATTGGAGATGTGAGGAGAGGGCACAGAGTAGAGTGTGGTGGGGAAATAGGGTAAGGCTGTTGAGCAGCATGAAAGGCGCGCCTACTGGAAGGGGTCATGATTCTAAAGTGAGACCAGTCGGCGTGGTTGGTGGGTGGATGGGTTGGTTGGTTGACTTTAGCCACATTCAGGAGGACATGTGAAGTATATTTGGTTCTGGTTGATGTCATGTCACGCAGGCATTGGACGAGAGAGAGGGATGCAAAGGATTTGAGGTATAGGGAGAAAGATGGGAGACCACAGAATATAGGCTGCTTGTGGCAGAAGTGAAGTGAGCGACAGTGAAAGGGTGTTTATATCGTTGGACTCTTTGGTCCTATTAGGTATGAAGAATTTGAATTAAGAGGAGTGAGCTTGAAAGACCAGACATGGGCGCCTGGGTGGCTCAGTTGTGAAGCATCTGACTTTGATTCAGGTCACAATCTCACGGTTGGTGAGTTTGAGTCCCACATCGAGTGAGTGTGAGCCCTTTTCAGGTGAACTCCATTTCTCTTTCTCCCTCCCTCCCTCTGTCTCTCTCTGCCTCTTGCTCACTTAGGCCTCCCCACCTCAAAAAAAAAAAAAACCCAAAAAACAAAAAAAAAAACCCAGACCTGGTGTTTGGAGCAGAATGCTTGAAATTGAGAATATGAGGTCAAGTCTAGAGTAGGACTCTCCATTAGAAATACAGTACAAGCTGCAAAACGGCATTCGAAGTTTTCTAGAGGTTTTAAAAGTAAAAATAAACAAGTGACATCAGTTTTAATTTACTTGATTTAGCCCAATATATCTAAAAATATTATTTCAACAACTTACCAGTGTAGAAATTAGGGAGATACTGAAATTTTTTTTTGTATTAAGTATAAAATACAAAGTACAAAAAAATTTTGGGGTTTATGAAGCACATTTTAAATGCTTCGGGGCTACTCTGCAGCTGGGAGCATGTGACTCTGGGAGAAAGGGTGGAACTCGAGATCAGTAAGGGAGCTCGGGCTGGGGGATTGGAGAATCGCGGACATGTCTGATGAGCACAAGGCTTACATAGAGCTCAGAGTAATTAGCAGTCTGACATGCCTTTAACCTTTTAGATTTAGTTTGTACAATTAAAATTTAACTTTCCTGAGATGCGCCCCAGGTTTTCACAAAGCCTAAATTGTGTGTGTGTGTGTGTGTGTGTGTGTGTGTGTGTGTATGTGTTGGGCACCTGAAATGCTACATCTGTCTTTCTCTGCAAAGACGAGAGAAAACACACCTCTTGTTTGTCTGGTAGTGTTTGCGTTCTTCGCCCCAGAGCTTTGCGTAGCCTCCACGGCAAGGCAGTCTTTCATTTCAAGGTAAGAATTTCCTCGAAGAGAATGGGAGACTCCGTGTGTACAAAGTCTAACATTTGTTAAAGTTAGGTTCTTCAGAGCCCACTGGTGGAGCGGGCAGGAATAGTACTAATTAAAGGTGAAAGCTAATAGCTGTTTGGACTAGAACGAAACACACAATTCCAGCTTTTGAGGTGTTGTGAAAGCAGTAGCTTCTACCCCCTGCGCCTCGCAGTGACTCCCCCTGTCCTCTTCCTCCAGGAGGCAGGACATCACAGTGGTCACCATGTTGTCTTTGGAATTGGAAAAGCCTGGGTTGTAATCACGTCTCAGCAACCTGCTCCCTGAGCAGTCCGCCTCTCAGCCTCTGCTTCTCCGGCTGTAAAATGCCTCCTGGGGTTGTGGTGAGGGAAAGCAGGTGCCTAGTGTGCAGAAAGTGCCAAGTAAGGCCCTGGCCTCTCTCGGTTCCTGGTCTACCTTGTTACTGAACATAGGTTTTTTTTTTTTTTTTACTTTCTTTTTTTTAATTTATTTTTGAGAGACAGTATGAGCAGGAGAGGGTCAGAGGGAGAGGGAGGCACAGAATCGGAAGCAGGCTGCAGGCTCCGAGCTGTCAGCACAGAGCCTGACGTGGGGCTCAAACCCACGAACCATGAGATCATGACTCGAGCCGAAGTTGGCCACTTAACTGACTGAGCCACCCAGGCGCCCCCACAGGTTTCTTAAACCTCCATTGCACGTGAGTGTCACGTTGCAAAGCAGTGGCGTCCCCCTGCCTGGAGGCCCTTCTGCCTCCCTTCCTGTCCTGACCTCCTGCAGCGCGCTCCCTGGAGTTGCACCCTGGTCAAACAGTACTCTGTACCCAGACCGTTGGATTTGATGATCCCTCTGCCTTTTTGAGACCCAGTTCAAAGGTCACCTCTGTCAATATGTCCTACCCCCCGCCCATCACTCCAGATGCTCCCTTCTCTTCGCCTCATAGCAATTGGTGCATAGCTCTGTTCTGAACTGACCACATTGTTCTGTTTCCCCAGCTAGACTGTGAATTCTGAGATCTGTGATTCCCTCTTCTATCTCTAGCACCTCCTGCTGTTTTGATAAAGAATTATTAGTATTGATTGCCTATTAATGGGCTTACCTTTACAGAACACATATTCTATGATGTAAATGGGGGGGATATTTACATACGCAGTCTGGTTCCTTTGGAGCGCACTCGTGTCCCTCACATCCCCCACCCCCACTCCTCAGCCCAGTCTCCACTTGAAGAGCCCTTTCCCATTCAAAAAGCAGCTGGAGTCTTTCTGAGAACGTTTCCTGACTCTCCGTGTAGAAGTGGGGGAGCTCCTGGCGTGTTTCCCCCACATCTTGTGCCATAGCTCTTTCGTAGAACCTGGGGCCTCTTCCACTGAGTTATAAGAAGCCCCTGAAAATGCTCCTTCAGGAGACCATTAGCACCTGATGGAAGGGACACTGTCCTTTCATGGCCCCAACTCATTGTTGAGCTCACTGAATAAATTTTGAGTAAAGGAATTTAGAAGTAAAGATTTTTTTAATGGTTCAAAGGCTAACAAAGTAAAAGAAGAGATCCCATCATTCTATTTTTCTTTTTTAGGTCCTTGTCACTTCACTAGCTTGATAGTGTTGTAATCTCCCAGAAAGGCGGCCAGAGGCTGATGAAAGGAAAGGTGGGGGAAGTGCTTGTATTGATTTTCTTGACCTCATACTCTTACTAGACTTAGGCTACAGTGTACTTGTTTTGCAAATGTTTTTATAGAAATATGCCTATTACCTAGGAAAATACTGCATATATTTGAAAACATTAACACAAACACCAAAAAGCCTTGAACTCCTAATTTTTTCTCTTTCAGCTTGGGATGTGGTAATGTCAGCCAGACTTTTCAGAGCCCTGGCCGGATCTCACTGTGTTTTATCAAAAGCGTTTCAGTGCCCAAGACTTGGTCATCGAACATTAAAAGCACTTAAGGAATTTGAGACCACGACATGCAGCACCATGACAAGAGGTCGAAACTTGGATTTGTGCTTTCCTGAGGCAGCAGCGGGAAGTTCAAAGAAGTGCCAGGTCCTGGAAACAGGTCCTGAAATCCCAAATACAAACATACTGTGTCCAGTAAGCGCTGCACATTGCCAAGATGAAAAAGCGCACCTTCCGACCAGGAAATCTTTTAGTACTCACAGGAAAGTGACTCACAAACCAAGTCGATTAGGTTCTAAGTGGTTTATAAAGATATTAGAGCAGCATTACTCATCTATATCAACGGAAACGGTTGTTCCTAAACAAGATTTTCCACAAATCAAGAGACCACTAAAAGCATCGAGGACCAGGCAGCCATCCAGGACGAACCTTCCGGTTCTGTCTGTGAATGAGGTAAGGGTGTGGTGGTGGCTTTCTGTGTTACAATCCTCACTTGCACTGTCACCTAGTGTCCGTCACTTCCTGTGGACGTGAGACAGATGGCCGCAAGACCTTTGAAGCCTGAGAGTAAAACGTGTCATGTCCGAAGGGAATCAACATCTCAAGTTTAGGAATTAAGAATATGTTTAAAGAGGGGTGCCTGGGGTGCTCAGTTGGATAAGCATCTGACTCCTGAGTTCAACTCAGGTCTTGATCTCAAGGTCATGAGTTCAAGCCCCATGTTGACCTCCATGCTGTGTGTGAAGCCTACTTCATTGATGATGATAATAATAATATATATAAAGGCAAAACATAGATAACTAAATATAAAGATATGGTTTATGAAAAGGTTATTTACTGGCTTAAGGACTCTTTGAGAAAAAAGACTCGTATTGGGGCGTCTGGGTGGCTCAGTCAGTTAAGTGTCTGGCTTTGGCTCAGGTCATGATCTCACGGTTCGGGAGTTCAAGCCCCACATCAGGCTCTGCTGACAGCTTAGAGCCTGGAGCCTTCCTTGGACATTTATTTTTTTTTTTTAATGTTTTTAATTTATTTTTGAGAGACAGAGACAGTGCGAGCAGGGGAAGGTCAGAGAGAGACGGAGACACAGAATCTGAAGCAGGCTCCAGGCTCGGAGCTAGCTGTCAGCACAGAGCCCGACGCGGGGCTCGAACCCACGAACTGTGAGATCATGACCTGAGCCGAAGTTGGACACTCAACCGACTGAGCCACCCAGGCCCCCCAAAATTTTATTTTTTAAAGACTAGTATTAAGTCCAGTGTTGGAATGATATTGTAAAAAACACCCATTTAAAAAGATCAAACTGTAGAAATTCTTCATCAAATTAAAAACAAAAACAGGTAGCTGAGTGGCTCAGTCGGTTGAGCGCCCAACTTCAGCTCAGGCTATGATCTCAGTTAGTGAGTCCGAGCCCCACATCAAGCTCGCTGCTGTCAGCGCAGAGCCAGCTTCGGATCCTCTGTCTGCTCCTCCCCCGTTGTGCTCCCGTGCTCTCTGTCTCTCTCTCTCTTTCTCAAAAATAAACGTTAAAAAAAATTTTTTTAACATTTTTAGTAGCTATGCAGACAGGTGAGCATTCGTTAGCCTGCGGTAACCATATTGAATGGGGGTAGTTAAATGACACTGCAAGGTCTGGTCAGAAAACGGTGAGAGGGTTTTTTTTTTTTTTTAGCCTTTAAGGGTTGAAGGGGGTGTTTTTATTCACTGCTAAGAGGTTTATGGGAATTTCTCAGATACAACTGTGTTTCTCTTCTAAATGATAAAAACATTTTAAGGTGAAGATCAAGCCCTTTGCTAACTTTTGTATCTTGTATAAAACCTGGAACTGTGTCTTATATGTAATAAATATTTATGAGAAAGGAGAGAAGAGAGGCAAAGGGATCTTTGACGCCTGTGGTCATCCACATTAAAAATGAGAATTGAGAATATTTAAAACAGTCAGCCCTTCTGAATCTTTCTGAAAACAGGTTAGATGTCAGTCTTAAAATCTTGATTCTGAGGAGACCCTGAGCGTGTTTAATTTGTGGGCTTTTTTTTTTTTTTTGAGAGAGAGAGAGAGCGAGAGCGAGCAAGCGAGCAGAGGAGGGGCAGGGAGGGAAAGAGAGAGAGAATCCCAAGCAGGCCAGCGTGGAGCCCCACGTGGGGCTTGAATGTACAAACCGTGAGATCATGAGCTGAAACCAAGAATTGATGCTTAACCAACTGAGCCACCCCGGCTCCCTATAGCTCCTAATTTTTTTATTATACTGTTTAGCTTTGTGATTGTGTGGGAAATTCAGTATTCAAGTGACAGATGACATGAAGTGTAAAAACCTGACTTCGTGGCAGATCCAAGAAAGAGGGGATCTCCCTTTTTTCTTTTGTTACAACTAGCAGCACAGAGAATAGTCGTTTCGTTTCTTTTCTTTTCTTTTTTAATTTGAGAAGGAGAGACTGCGAGCTGAGCAGAAGAGAGGGACAGAGGGAGAGAACTGCGAGCAGCCTCCGTGCTCAGCAGTGCCTGACACGGGGCTTGATCCCACAACTCTGGGGTCATGGCCTGAGCCGAAGTAAAGAGTTGTCTGAGCTGTCAGCACAGAGCCTGACGTAGGGCTTGAACCCACGGACTATGAGATCAGTCGGACGCTTAACCGACTGAGCCACCCAGGTGTGCCCCACACCCAGTAATCAATTTCTTAATGAAGGGACTGACACAGTCAGAGATGTCACTTTTTTTTTTAAGTTACTGCTTGTAAACTATCAAAGAGACATTTGGATTATCCTTAGACTTGGAAGCAATTTTCTTGAATTGTGGAGGGGGGGTTGTTTTTTTGGGGTTTTTAAAGGATATTTTTTCCTGCTTCCAGGAAAGGGTTTGAAGTAGATTTTAAAAATTTAATATAGCTTTAAATGAGATAATGAAAGCATTGCATTTGAGATAGAGCAAACAAATGACATGAATAGAGAAATTTCCTGGTATGCATAATCTAGATGAACGTTCAGTTCTGAGAAACCCAATGATTAAAGAAACAAGGGATTCCTCCTGGGTCGTACATTTTTGTTTTGTTCTTTAATGGGAAAAAAAGAAAAACATAAAAATGTCTTATGATAAAGTGTGGTTTTCTGTCACGACTTTAAGGAGCCATATATTTGCTGGGTTCTTATATATGAGATATTAGGCAACCCCAGTTGGAGTTTTGCAGACGCAGAAACAGTATGTTGTCTCTGTAAAAGCACAGGGAAATAATAGAAAATCCTAGGTTTCGAACGGCATTTACGTTTATGTATTTTTTCTTTAGTAATTAATCTCTGCACCCAATGTGGGGCTCCGCCTCACGGTCCCGAGGCTGAGGTGTGTGCTCTGCCCAGTCAGCCAGCCGGGTTCACCGTGGAACATTAATTCTGATGATCTGACTCTTCATGGGCAAACGCAGTCTGGCAGTGTGACCAGGTACTCCATCCCCAGGGCCGAAGAGTGGCTTTTATCTGCCCAGACGAAGGGCCACCCCATTTGCACGTGGGCATCCTGGGACTGGTAAATCCCCTGCGGTGGGTTAGCCCTTCCTCCCCCTCTGCCCAGAGACAGGAAGGACTCTGCTTGGCACCAGAGAGCAGGTGTGCTTGTCTCCTTCTCCACGCGTGCTCCTGCCTCACCCTCTCTGCCCTGCCACACGGCGTGCTCCCAGGATTGATTGCGTGAGCTGGATCATGACCCCGTGTGCTGGAATCAGACCTCTCCCTGATGTCATTTGCCAAGATCGTCACGTGCTCAGACATCCAGCCCACATGCCGTTGGCTCATGGCTTATCATGGCGGCGGCAGTGTTCCTTGTTGGGGTGGCCTGTCTCAGGAAGAGCCTGCTGGAGGGTGACAGCACAGCCCTGAGCAGGTGGCGACGGGCTCGCCCTTGCACTGCAGAGTTAACCAGTGGGTTGTTGTTAATTGTCGGTTGGTTTTTGATTTTTAGGTTTTTAGTGAACTATAGTAGAAAGCATCAGAATGCATTATTCACAGTAGAGAAAAATATTGTTTTGTGCACTTTTGTGTCACTTACTGACTGGTACGTGTGTCCGGACGCATCTGTGCACTGTGTGTTCAGAAGGCTTTCTCGCCATGGGCGGAGTCGGAAAGCTAAAGCATTGTCCTGGGAATGTAGAATGTTATCTGTGTCTTATAACTTTCATCGACAGTCTATACACAAGAGGAAAAACATGCAATTTTCTTTTTGTAATTTAGAGGCCACATTACAGTAATGCATTAATTTTCTTCGGTACTAGAATGTGACTAAAAATCAACTTTCTTTTTTAAGAACAGCGATCCATCAGAGCCTGTGGTGCGCTGAAACAAGAATCGTATGTGTATAGATGTCTAGCTCTATCTGCTGGGACATGTTTTCTGTGGCCAGCAAAATGAAACATATGGAAACACAGTGGCTTTCTTGGCTCTTGGTTTTAGGTTTTTGCTTTTTTTTTTTTTTTTTAATTTTAAAATGGAAAGGCCTAAATTTAGGTGTTAAATCCAGTAACTCTTTGAGGTTGGTTTGGCACATCTACTTAAGAACAAGTTGTTGATCCTTGTCCTAAAATCTGAAATTTGTGCGCTTTCTCTATATATGATTTATTATAAAAATCCAGGAGAAGACATATGAAAACAGAAGCTTCTCACAATATAACAGTATAATCAGTAGGGAAACAATAGGACCACAACACACTCCATGGACTCTTTCCCTTTGCCAAATGAATTTCCGTGAATCTTGAAACTTAAAGCAAAGGACACAAAACTAGAAAAAGATGGGTCTAACAAATCAAACTGAAAAGCTTTGCGAATCATTTATTAGTGGAAGAAGCCATAACTTGCGGAGAGACTGAGTCCCAGGACGCTCGAGGACACAGAAAGTGGTGTGGCAGGCCGTGTAAGGTCTGTGACGCTGGCCAGACCTTGGAGCCAGTCTACACAGGAGACAGAGAGAGAAGGAAAGGTGACAATCTTCAGAAAGTCTGCAGAAATCCTTGGAATGGCTAAGTAAATGCAGATTGTGTTTCAAAATTTATTTATAATGTTTTGGAACTCAGTGTATTTTCTCAAGGAGGTAGTGACCAAATGCTTTTCGTTTCCCCTCTTCAAGAGTGCCCCTGGACGGGTCTGGTCCCCAAGGAGCGACGGTGAAGCAGCCAGGGACATGAGGGAGGGGGACTGCGTGGGCTAGAGAACTCGGACCTCTCCCCCCTCAGCTTTAGTTGATTATTGCCAGATCCTCCACATGATCAAGTCTTAGTGGAAATCTAGATTTTTGTCGGAAATCTCAATTTGTTGTTGTTGATGATGAATTCCAATCTTAAAAGCACCATCTGGTCAGGGCGCCTGGGTGACTCAGTCAGTTCAGCATCCGACTTCAGTTCAGGTCCCGATCTCACGGTTTGTGAGTTCGAGCCCCGTATCGGGCTCACCGCTGTCAGTGCAGGGCCCCCTTAGATCCTCTGTCCCCCTGCACCACCCCCCACTCACGCTTTCTCTCAAAACTGAATACACATTTATAAAAACAAAAAAAAAACCCCGCTATACAGGTCAACTTTTGAGTCGGCTAGTTCTCTGAGCTGCCAGTTTAGAGTTCTGGTCCTGGAGACATTGTCAGGAGCCATGGGAAGATCCTCTCCTGGAACAGTTCTTGGACTGAAGCCCCCCTGGTCTCCTCATCTCTCATCTTTTTTGTGCCTCCTGTTCGTCTCCCTCTGACCCAGACTAAGCGTGTCACAGACTACTGTGCAGTAGTCACAGAAGTCATTCTGACATCCAGCCTAATATACCGTGATCTTGCTTATTAGCAGGTTTCAGTAAACGTGTTGGGTCTCGGCCAAGCAGCCTGCCCATCTCTGCCGTGCCTGGTTCCTGTCGGCAGGATTCCTTCCTTCCCTCCAGCTTCATCTCCTGTCCCATCGGCTCTAACTCCACGAAGCCTTAAAAGGACAGATAGTGCTCGCACTTGTAAACCGTGAGCGCATAACTGATTCCCGCATCGCAGCAGCCACACTCCGGTGGCGTGCGTCCCTGTGATTTGTATACCAGCACGTGCTCACCTTCCGGGTGACTCTGGGACTCGCTTCTCAGAGGCCTGCCTGTCAGGGGAGGGTGAACTCCACCCATTTATCCTCACTTTCAACAACAGTTTCTCCTTGTCTGTGAGTTTTTTTCTAATTGAGATAAAATCGTTTTGCTGATGAGGGGATATTTGATTTTAGGCTTTTCAATTAGTGTGTTTCCTCAGAGCCTCTGTTTATTCCTCTGCTGCTTTTTAAGTCCTGCACTAGAGGGGCGCCTGGGTGGCTCAGTCTATTAAGCGACTGACTTCAGCACAGGTCACCATCTCACGGTTTGTGAGTTCGGGCCCCACGTTGGGCTCTGTGCCATCAGCACAGAGCCCAGAGCCTGCTTCGGATTCTGGGTCTCCCTCTCTCTCCGTCCATCCCCTGCTGACACTTCTGTCCTGCTCTCTCTCTCTCAAAAATAAAGAAAAACATTAAAAATTTTTTAAAAACGAAGATTGGCGTAACAGACTGAAGAAAAGGCAAAGCAAGCTCGGGCCATTTGTTGAGTTCGGGCCAGGAGTTAGGTAACAGAAGTGGGAGGAAGAAAGGAATTAATATACCCCTTTTCCGGAATTTTGTATATTAGGAACACAACAGAAATGGAAAGAGTTTAATGGTGACGTGAGTAACTTGTAGGAGTGAATTTTGATTCAGTGACTCCTAAACCTCTTACCCAGTGGTGAGCCAAAACACCATATGTACCAAATAACTATAGAATTACTCATGTTCTGATCGGAAATATAAAACTGTGAATATGTAAAAATTGATATGTAAATAACTTGATAAGCTTTTTCACCTCCATACATTTTGATGGTTTAACACACACCGTACGTGTGGTAATATTAACTGTAATCTAACCGTGCCTGACCGTTTCTGCTAGCCATGGTTCTGAGCACCTGACACTCATGAGCTCCTTGGAACTTGACAGCAGCCCTCTGAGGAGGCATTTTGTCATCTGAATTTTTTTAATATTCAGATTCTGTGCTGAACTCTTTAACACCTGTGTCAATAGCTTTTGAACTTTTTTGACTTTGTCTCCTAGTGAGAAATGTATTTTACATAATACATACTTAGATATAAATGACAGAAAACTTCATAAAGTAACATTTACACTGATTATAAGTAAGGCACTGTAATATTTTCTGTTTTATTGTGTTTAATATTTTTTTAAGCTGGTTTGGGCCAGCCAGATTGGTAGCGGGATTCACTGATGGGTTGTGACTTAGAGTTTGACAGAAGTGCTGTGCTGTGCCATACTG
>PISW01015725.1:0-15786 GCA_004023785.1 Mungos mungo
TCAGAAAAGGCCAGCATGGAGAGGAAATAATACATAGGCCCATGCAGAGAGGTCTCTGTTTTTATGAAAAAGAGGATGGTGCAGTTCCCCAGGATGGCAAGCAGGTACATGAGGCAAATGGGGATGGAGACCCAAATGTGAGCATGTTCCATGTCTGGGATCCCAGTGAGGAAGAAGGTAGAGATTTCCACTTCAGAGGTATTAAAGATTGACATTGCAAGAATGTGAGGGGCTCATAATATGTATCTCAGAAGAGTCTTCCTGAAATGGCCTAAATAGCCAGCTCAAATATTTATTCTTCAAATGTTGATGTGAAATCTTAGGCTGGCAGCTTTTTTTTTTCTTTTTTGCATAAGAATTCTTGGACTAAAACAATATATTTTATAATATATTAGTAGGAGTAATAGCAGGACCCATATAGATAGGATATCAAAAGAAACATGAATATATATTAATATGCACAAGTAATTGCTAGCAGATATTTCAAATATTTCAAATGCTTTTCCTGATCTCATCATACAAGAAGGAAGCAGTAAATTCAGCCTCTATAGTAATCTTTTTAAGGATTGTCATGCTTGTAAGTTTGAAAATTGTTTGGAGAAATATCGGATCAAAGAAGGACATCACTTAGTACAATTGCATTTATAGTTATAAATGAATATTAATTTTTAAAAACAGTTTTCTTTCAAAAAGTGGGGCTAGTAAGGGTTAACATCCACATCTAAAAGAATGAAGGTAGACCTGTATCTCACATTTTATACAAAAATTATCTCAAAATACATTACAGGGCTAAGTCAAAAAAAAGGGAAAACAATAAATGTCTTAGAAGGAAACTTAGGTGGTGAGTTCTCGTCATCTGGGGTTGTGCTCTCTGTGATATCACTGCTGGCCTTTGTCCTCTCTCTGGCTTCATAGAATCTCATATAAGGAGATATCATTTTAATGTGCACTAAATGAATGAAAAGTTATACCCTCAATGTAGAAGTATGTATAAACTTAGAAATTTAATTATATGTATAAATTAAATGATAAAATGAATTTTATACAAAACCCACCTTCACACCATTATTTAAAATCCATGAACTCCTATTTTCTGTTAGAATCATAAGGTTCCCTTCTGTTCATCTAGAGAGAGAAAACGTAAAGAGATATTTAAACCTATAAAGAAGCATGCTGAGTTAGGACAGACAATAGAGCAAGTAACTCCTACTGGTCCCTACTGTCTTCTCACTGATGTCCCTGCGAACTCAGTGATCTTGCAGATCTGCACCCAGAAACAACCTATACTAACCTGTGAGGCAATAACTACTGTTCAGCAAACATGTTACCCGACAGCCAGCCGGGTTCAAGTACTTGCCTTTGAATTTCTTTCTGTGTCAG
Organism: Mungos mungo; assembly: GCA_004023785.1. Taxonomy (NCBI): domain Eukaryota; kingdom Metazoa; phylum Chordata; class Mammalia; order Carnivora; family Herpestidae; genus Mungos; species Mungos mungo. Next base: position 1,381 of record PISW01015725.1, read on the forward strand.
GTCAGTGCTTCTGGCCTGGACTTGGCTGTTTGCTATCATTCAGCAGGGCTCTAGACTTCCACCATGCATTTACAGAATTGTTGGACTTTGTGCCGAGGGTTAGGGTAATGGCATCGATCCTAATCACTTGACAGCCACAGCCAGACAGATACTGTGCAACATTTTTGCTTGAGCTGGTGCAAAGGCAACTGGCAGCTGTGAGTGTTGGGAAACTTACCGGTAATTTGTAAGTGGTTGGATCCACATGGCAGAGTAAAGAGGATCTGGCAGTGGCATGCATTTACCCGAATTTCACGGCTATGTGGGCACAACAGTCCCTCCTGACCTGCTGAGTCTAGGCCTGCTCCCTGATGCTTTCCTATTGGCCCAGTAAACGTTGGGGATTTCAGCTCAGCAGGATGTACCCAAAGGAAAAGAAAAAGCCCTGGAGGTGAAACCTCAAGAACCCAGAGGAGTCAGCCCAACCCCTGTAAATGAGATGTACTAATCCTTTGAGCGGAGCACACCCTAAGCCTCCTCTGCCCCTCTGGCGGAATAATTTCCTGTTTTCAAAAATCAAGAGCATCTTGTGAATGCTCTTAAAACAGTTTCACAGTGTTGGATAACTGTGCCTTGATGTGTCTGCCTCCTTCACTACACCTCACCCCCTTAAACTTATATGTGTTTCCTTCTACAAACTGACAAGGTTTTGAACATTTAATTTTCATCTAGTATTTTCAAATACGGTAGTTTTCAACTGCACTCAGACTTCACTGTGGAATTTCATAAACATAGAGATTTTTAGGCCTACTCTAGAGTCACTGAATCTCTTACCTTGATATTCATGGGATAGTCTTTGTGTTTTCTTGGTATACTATGTATATTATTTCCTATGATTATTATGTTATATATAAGCATTGTTTTCACTGTAAAAATGAACTTGTCAGTTGCATTATAAGTACTATGATCTCTCATTAGATTTTTTATATTTGAATGGTATAAGTAAAATTAACAATGACCATTTTAAGATAAATGTAACACTCTTCCATTAGCTTAAATATCTTAAAACAGTAAATAGTTTTTGTTAGATGCTGATGCATTCATGAAAACTCTACAGTTAGCAACAACCCAGTGTTTTATCTTCAATAGAAAAGGACTCAGCCAGAGCTTATAGAAAAGGCCTGCAACCCAGTATTTCAAACTTCGAAGAATAGACTCTTAGGTAAATTTTAGTGGGTTGAGCTGTGATTTCCAGGACTCTTTTCATTCAACAGATGATAGCTTCATGAGACTGCTAACCCAAGATCCAAGAGAACAAGAGCTCATTGCATAGGACCAGCTGAACCAATGGGTAGCATCCTATTATGTGGCTTGGAATATTGTTTATGTTATCATATTATGTTGTAGTTCCTGAATATACAAGGAAGATTTTTCTCTTTCTCTCAAGCTATTTCCGACCAATCATAATCTAGTAGACTCTGCTTTTGTAAAATGAAATGAAAATTTTGAAGTTACAGCTGATTCTCATTGAATCCTCAGAGTTCAGGAACTCTTACAGAGCATCTTTGCTTTTCGTACAGGGTGTATTTGCATAGGTGTATTGCAACTGCAATAAGATCCTGTCCTTGTTTTACTAAGGTAATAATTTGGAGAATTGGTTATATGACCAAGCCCTTCCCTAGAATGTCATACTTGAAAATGTGCCCATTTAATCAAGTATGACTAGTGACTTTTAGGGAACTAAAGTTGACTGTTTAAAATCTGTGCTGACAAAACCCGCTCAAGTAAATCACCCTGTTACTTGGCTTATAGGTGTAGCCCTTAAAACTGGTAAGGGAGGTCACTTCCATGGCAGAGCAGGATCCTGGGATGTTTTGCAGAGTCTGAGTAAGGAAAATACTACCCAAATGTATACTTACCTGAAGGGGTAATTTGGTGAAGACAATTTCTTGGTCATAATTCCCTATCCTTGCTAAAGTACATGATAGCAGTTTTTTAAACACCTAATCTGATTCTGTATGGAAAGCTCTAGGACTGCAAACTTAAGAAGCCCATTTGGTATGTTATCATTCTTTCTGCATCTGTGTAAATAATGAGATAAAATCTAATGAAAGCCTGATCAAGAATAATCTTTCTTTGAAATTATATTTAATTTTATTTTATTTTTAATGTTTATTTTTGTGAGACAACGAGAGACAGAGTGTGAGCAGGTCAAAGGCAGAGAGAGAGGATGCACAGTATCTGTCGCAGGCTCCAGGCTCTGAGCTGTCAGCACAGAGCCCAATGCAGGGCTCAAACTCACAAACTGTGAGATCATGACCTGAGCCAAAGTCAGATGCTTAACCAACTGAGGTACCCAGGCACCCCTGAAATGATATTTTATTTAAAATAGGGGAAACTATACAGGAAAATGTGTGCTTCAGTAGGAATCTACATTTTTACTAGCATGGTCTTATGGGTTATCTGATTCTAGTACGTGGGATCTTGGTATTGTCAATGCCTTTGAGCTATTTTCAGCTATTGTCTCGGTTAGTTGTAGATACAAATAGCAACAAAGTAATTCAGGAAGGTAAGCCTGCAAATAAATTCTGTCCGGAGGAGGGTCAATTGGCGTGTCCCACAAAGTGGAGGAGACTATTTGTACTCATTTGCAAAATAATGTCAACATTCCTATCTATAAACATATCTTTTATATGGGGTCTCCTCTGAACTGGTTGTGTTATTCACCTGGTTCTATCAAAAAATGAGTTAAATTAGATCTTTAATGGATGTTCATTTTATGCCATTGTGAGAGCTAAATTTTTACCGTTATTGAAAATTCGTCCCTTTAAATTTATTTTTGTTTATTTATTTATTTATTTTTAGAGAAGGAGCATGAGTGGGAGAAAGGGGCAGAGGGAGAAGGAGAGAGAATCTCAAGCAGGCTCCATACCCAGAGCGGAACCTGATGCAGGGCTCGATCTCATGACTGTGAGATCATCATCTGAGCCAAAATCAAGAGTCAGCGCCTACCCAACTGAGCCACTCAGGAATCCTGGTTTTATTTATTTATTTATTTATTTATTTATTTATTTATTTATTTATTTTTGAGAGAGAGAGAGAAAACGAGAGCTAAGTGAGCATGTGCATAGGCAGGGGACAGAGAGAGAGAGAGAGAGAGAGAGAGAGAGAGAGAGAGAGAGAGAGAGAGAGAGAGAGAGAAGGAGAGAGATAATCCTAAGAAGGCTCCAATCAGGCCTCCATTTCATGACTGTAAAATCATGACCTGAACCAAAATCAAACACCCCTGGAAACTGGCGTTAATCAGTGTTTCTATTCCTGCCTGGGAGAGAGACAAATCATATACATTATAAAGGGTTATGACATTATATAGAACTCCCACAGAAACTGGGAAGACAGGAAACTTTCTGTGCTATATAACATAGACAGTGATATTTTAATGCTCAGGAAGGAAATACTGAAATAAATGAAACAGGTGAATGAATTAGATTTTTCTTATATTTTTGTGAGCTCTGCATGTGTTTATTGTTTTTTCTTACTAGTTCTATGTGTGCCCATATATCACTTTCCATTTCAATTTTAGTTCCTGAGAGCACAGGCATATTTCATAGAAGTGAAAACTATGAGTTGGAGAATACTATTTTATTTTTTAATTTTATCTATTTATTCTAAGATAGAGAGAGCAGGGAAGGGAGAAAGAGAGAGAGGGAGGGAGAGAGAGAATCCCAAGCAGGGTCTGCACTGACCGTGCATAGCCCAATGCAAGGTTTGAACTCCAGAACCCACAAGATCATGACCTGAGCTGAGATCAAGAGTTGGACACTTAAACAACTGAGCCACCCAGATGCCCCTGAGAACACTATTTTAAATGAAGAGGCAATCCTCTGTCACTTCTTATCACTATCCAATTGTTATATAAATGTATATTGTTAATTCTCAAATGAGTATATAGAATATTACTTTAAGTATGATGAAAATGACAAGCATATATTGCATTCATGAGGCTGGTTAAAGCAAGCTAGGTGAAAGTGGACACTCAGAATACATTTTACACTTATATAAGAGCCCTAATCTTACATTCTTATCCAAAAAAAAATTGCAAGGCTGATTCTTCAATCTTAATAAACATGTTGAAAGATGATATTGTAAAGTGATTAATATATGCTATGATTCCTTATTGATTCATTCTATTTGTTCTGTGTCATTCACTGATTGAGGTTTCATTGTGGCTAAACGTTCCTTGTCAGCTGTGTTTCTGACACAACTTCCCTAAAACCATATTTCTTATCTGTTTGCTCTTCACACAGTATACAATGGGGTTCATCAATGGAGGTACCAACAGGAATACATCAGCCATGAGGATCCTAATGACTGGGGAGCTGTGTTTGGCAAACCGATAGATCACAGCTAGGGAGAAAATGGGAACATAGAAGATGAGCACAGCACAAATGTGGGAAACGCAGGTATTGAGGACCTTCAGCCTTTGTTTCTGTGATGCTATGCTCAATACTGCTTTCAGTATCATCATGTAGGACATGAAAATAAATCCTAGGTCTAGGATGCCTGTGACAGCCACAAATAAACCATAGATGACATTGACCTTATTGTCAGAGCAGGCCAGCTTCATGACATCCTGATGGAGGCAGTAGGAATGGGAAAGGAGGGTCTTCTTACAGTATCTTAGATGTTTTAGAGTGAAAGGGAAAGGGAGGATCAACAAAACATTTTTAAAAGAAAAAGCAAGCCCAATTTTGGTGACTCTGGCTCTGGTCAGGATGGAGGTGTATCTCAGAGGGTTGCAGATGGCAATAAATCGATCAAAGGACATGATAAGAAGAACTGATGACTCCATAGCTGAGAATCCATGAATGAAAAATTCTTGGGCAAAGCAGGCATCAGGGGAAATTCCTGGAGCGTTAAACAAGAATATCCTTAGCATGGTCGGGAGAGAAGATAGGGACAGTCCTAGGTCAGAGACAGCCAACATGGAGAGAAAATAGTACATGGGTTCATGCAGAGATGGTTCTGTTTTTATGAAAAACAAAATGGCACAGTTTCCCAGGATGGCAATGAGGTACATGAGGCAAATGGGTATGGAGATCCAAATGTGGGCATGCTCCATCCCTGGGATCCCAATCAGGAAGAAGGTAGAGATTTCAATTTCAGACCTGTTGAAGATGAACATGCCGGGTAAATGAGGGAAGCAGGATGAGAAGCTTGGGAGAGGCCCCTTGCAGTGTTGCAAATAGACTGGCTCAGTCCCTGACTCTACCGTATTGTTGAGGTACTGTGAATCCAAGTGATATGCACATAATTCTTAGACATAAACCTAAATGGAGAAACATAGGAAAAGAAGTATTCATCAGTTAAAAACAAAAACTGACAAAAAAGGAAAACAAATTTATATCAAAACTGAACCTTACAACAGATAGAGGTTACAATAGGTGTAATAAGTTCTATATAAGGACTGATTGGTTAACTAAGATAATTCTATTCCAATGGATGAACTTGATATTTTCACTCTTTAATGTAAATATAATTTACATACTGTTAAAATTTCAGTTAATTTACATAAAATTCAGAGATAAAGTAAGATATTTTTATACAATGTGTTTTAATGTAGACATGGGTTTTTTCCTCTCCTCAAATTTCCTATATTGTCTTTCAGAAACATTTGGTAATTTTCTCCAACAAATGTTTTACCTCTTTTGTAAAAACATTTTTTAGAATCCTTATGCAATTGTTGACATCGTTTATAAGATCATTAATCTCTATTATTTTTCTATTTTCCATACTGATTACTAGTCACATAAAGGAACACTGCAGAGTTTTGTTATAGAAGCTTGTTATAAGCTTGTCTATGCTGGCCATTCTCTTTTTATCTCCTCCTTTCCTACTATAGAGCCCTGAGTGCTGCCTCATCTTCTTTTTGCCCCTTTGGCCATGCATACACTTCTGTAAAGAAATCCTTTAGTAAACCTCCTCAACTGACTTCTTCATGTGCATCTATGTCTTGCTGGCACACTGTCTTTCATTCCTTTTAGTTAGATTGTCCTCCTCTGGTATTTAGGCTGTTCTCTGCAGTGCAATGTGCAGTACACAGATGGGGATTTGCAATTAACTTATTTTCTTATACCTCAGTATTCTCAACCTGAAAACTCATGTATTTTTTCAGTGTTGAATATCTTTTGCCATTATAACTTTCAACATTGCCTACTAAAATATATCTAGCTGGAACTTGTTGAACCTTCTCAATCTAACTTCCTAGTTAGATTGCTTCATATCTTCAAACTGTTCATATGTTTTTGTATTTGTTTTTGCAAAATGCATTGTTGCATTTTGGTGAATTCTTTAGTATGACTTTTTATGTACTAAATCTGTTTTCATTTGTTACTGGTCTCAAATGTATTCCAACTATTGAATTTTATTGCAATTACTGTATTTTCTTTTTTAATTCATATTTGTATTTTCAATTTATATCTACCTACACCCCATAATTTTTCATTCATTTTATTATTATTATGTTGCCTTCAAGTGTTGAGGATCTTAAGCATAGCTGCTTCAAAATTTATTTTAAATTGCTCTAGTTTTTATTTTCTCATCAGTGAATGTTATTATTGAAATTGTAGTTTCTTTCTCAGTGTTAGTCTTCATATATGGTTCAGAATTTTACTTGTAATCTCACCTTGAGTGAAAACTTCCTTGTTTGTTTGATGATTTATTTAGTTCATGTCCCATAATTAGATGTTGCAGTTGACTCTTCCTCACTTTCCTGTTTGTCAACTGTACTAAGTCTTTTCATAATGGTTAAGAATATTGTTTCAAATGAGAGCCAAATACAGTTTTGCCCTTCCCATCTCCCACCCTCAACTACCTCAAGATCTGGCTTGTTATGGGGAGTAGATTTGGGCTGTGACAACACGTATTTCTACTCTCCATGTGGATTAAGAGCTTCATGTCTCAAGTAGGGTAACTTAGACTTGTCCGGTGTCAAATACAGAGCACTATTGTGCTGAGTCCCATGCACATGCTGAGCTGCCAATCACCAATATGTCTCTAGACTAAGAGCCAATGGTTTGTACATTCAACTTCAATAGACAATTATGTGTTTTTAATTGGTATCTCATATCTATCTATCTATCTATCTATCATCTATATAATCTATCTCTTATCTGTTATCATCTATCAACTATTAAGTGTTTTTTATCCATCTGTCTTTCTAAGGAGAATGGCAATATCTTTTTTATTATTTTTGTATTTTATTTATTATTGCTACATGTGTAGCATAGAACGGAAATTAACATACCCAATTCAGCTCACTATACCATATTGAATAAAATTCTCCATCAAAACTTCAATACAATTTAAAAACTATAAACTATTAGAGCTTATGTTCAAGAAAAATAGATTTTTTTGAGAATTGTTTGATCATGTACTTTTTATAAGATAATGAGTTAATGTACTAATTTATTCAGTGATACACTATAGCTAATTGCAGGCTTCATCATCAATCTTTGTCATGAGGAATTTAATAATGTCTCTCAGATCTGAACTATTTAAGCCATTTCTTAGTACTTCAATTCTTATCTTTACATACATCTTCAACCATTTAGTCACAATAATTCTATTGTCATGATGGAAAATAATTAAAAGCTCATGTTCTCTATTTTCTTAACTATTTTTTTCTTTCCTGAGCTGGTTTCTCCTAAAATCTCAAACACTAATCATTGTAATCCACCTTCAGTTCTCTCTGCGCTATTGTTGCTTCTTGATCCTTCACTGTCTTCTGAATGGGTTTTCTGGACTGAACTTACATCCAACTTACCATATTTATTTTTTTCTGCCCAAACTACTTCCATTTCTGGGTTGTCTATAAACTTCTTAGTGACATTTATCCCCCTGAAAAATGAGATGTCTAAGAGACAGACAATTAGAAAGAAATGCCTAGGAGGTTTTGCATTATACAATACATTATATGCATTTTTTAATAAAGGAAAAAAATCCCGGCAGGTGCTTGGATATTGTTCACTTTAGAGTTTAGCAAACTCTCATACAAATTCACTGTAAGGCAATGAATAAACTGTACTTTCAGTGACTACTTTGTGATATCTGTCTGCCTAGACACTAATCCACCTGTGTCCAATCACACAACCAATGGAGGGCTATCCATTAGACCTAGTGTCTTCAGATTCCCCAAACTTGCTTCTGATGTTAAACTGAAAGGAGTAAGATAAATGTTTAATGAAAACTGAAGTTTTATTTCAACAAGGATCATGCAAGAGTTTTGCTTGTTTGGTCTGTGCAACCACACAGTTAAATAGTTATTGGATCATTCCCTTTAGGACACATAGCATCAAAGCATGTTTACTGTCAAATTTGTTGAGCTAAGTGGGATGTTGTGTTTTTCTGCCTGGCTTGTCTGTTGAACTCACCCACTTGTGTCTTTATTTCATCAGCCTCCCTGCCAACGTCTCAACCCCATCTCTAGGCAGTTCTTCTTTGACTGTATGGGGCACTCTGCTACTCTTCCAATTTTCTCCTAGATATTATCTAGCAAAATTTCTCCCAAACTTTGTAGGTCATCAATAACTTGGCAGTGTTTTTGACATATAGTAATGTCTTTCATAGTTTTGAATCTTTTAATCAATTTAGACATTCTGAGACCTGAGTTGTTAATTTTTCCATACCTAATTCTATTAATAACTATGTGTTTATAAGCTCTCTTAATGTCAAGAATAAATTTGTTTACCGATAAATAAAAAATGGAGTAATAATATTTTCAATAAACATATTATTTATTCTTCACTACAACCTCTACTTCTCCTAAATGAATCTACATATGTATGTATCTTTAGAAAGTGCTATATCTCTCTGGAAGAGCCATTTTATTTGCTTTGAACTGTGACATTTTTAGAGAGTCTACAGGAAAGTAAAACACTGCACAGAATCATTTCCAGTAGTTGTTTTTCTCTCAGAAGGACCTACCAAAGCCAATTCCGTACTTTGCAAAAATGTAAAAAATGCAATTTAAGTAACCAATACAGAATATCTTTAAAGGATGGATTTAGAATAAAGTTTACTATTTTATGGAAGTTGTTAAATAAGGTTATCATGTTCTTTAAGTTAAAGGTAGAGTGATTTTCAAAGAAGTCAGGATGGTGTCATTGGGACTGTTTCAGGTGTTGGCTATATCCTGAGATTGAAGCAGTCATTAAGCAGTAAAATCATGTTAGTTTATCAGGGATAAGAGACACATCTTAAGGTTACTGAAAGATAAGATCATGAGGGTTTTCAGGTACTTACCAAGGTGTTGGCCACTGCGTTTATACTTTAAGTTCAAGAAAGAGAGGAATGCTGGATGAAGTCATCCAAATCCCATTGTTAGGCACAGCAAGGGTTGATCAGGACAGTAATTCTAGTCCCCCTACCTGGATACCCTTTTAGCATAACAAAGGCCTCTGGGGACTAGAACTCAGGAAATTACCCTGAAGGATTAAATAGCCCCCAGGCAAGTCCTTAAATGAATTAACTCAAGGAACATTCAACTGAACGCATATGAATTATGCATATGAATTAACCATTTATGTTTAAGGCCCTAGGAGGCCTCTCCTGCTGCACCAAGCAGAATTCATTCCTGTGTCTTCTGCAATTTTAGAGAGTCCTTATGTGGCCTTCTGGGAGAGTGTCACATTTTGCTTTCCCAGGTCATTATGTTTGTGCCTATAATTGAGTTTTCAGATTCGGTTTTTCTATTGCTGATACATGCACTTTGTACCTTATAAAAATCAATGATATTAGTTTTTTCTCATTCAAGAGCATTTCAATTTGTTTTTAGAGGCCAGTCAAGTATGCTCTTTAAAAATATTTTTAGTTACTAGTTTGTGGGATGCTTTCTATATTAAAGAAGATAGCCTTCTATTTTGATGTGCAGACAAATAATGTTTCCTCATATGTCAATTGTATTTGTCTTTGTTAGTGATGGCATTACAGGTTGGGTTCTCTTTGAATCAAATACTGAGGTGAATATTTGTGGGCAGAGTTTACTGGAGAGGGCTCTCAGGTTCAAGACCTGTGGGGAAAGAATGAAGTAGTGGACAGAGAAGTCTGAATTCCACGCAGTGGTAACAAAGACTACACCACCTTTGGCAATCACTGCCTTTCACCCTGCAGAGTCATGTTGTGAGGACAGAAGGCACAACATCCCCTGTGACCCTTGTGTTCTTTTGTTGGGGGGAGAGGGTGTCACAGTGCATATAAAGACCTTTGATTCAATGTGTATATTGAATATATGAGAAAATTTCCAGCAAAAACATTTTAAAAAACATTAAAAAAAAAACTTAATCCAGGAGGTCATACGTCATCAGTTTATTGGGAGGTCCTGTAAGGACACAGGTCTGATTCAAGCTTCCCCTCTGACCTTGAAGGCCTAGGTGTCGACTTCTCAGAATCATTAGACAATAGAAGAGCACACATTGCCCAAGAAAGGAAGGACAACCCTTGTAACACCCAATCAGGAAAGGCCAGCTAACACCTTTAACATTTCTAAGGGTGGGCCTAAAGATGAGGCTATAAGATAATCACCTATTGCTTAAGACTAGTCATGCCCTACATGACGGTCCTGGGCCCACTCTGTGATTGGTCAATGCTCTAAATGTTGTAATTGGGTCCCACTAAAAGTATCGATGTATGGTTAAAGTTACTGCCAGTATTGATAGGGGGTAGGGATTGGATTGCTGTGCCTGTGTTGCCATTTCCTGTAATGACCCCTTCCTAAAAAAGTCCCTACCACGCCATGTTCGGGGCTATCTCCGCATGGATCCACTGTGTTGGTGAAGTCTGTGAGCCCGAGCTTTTAAGTCCATAATAAAACCACCCTTTGCTTTTGCATGCGTGACTTGGTCTCCCTGGTAGTCTCTGGTTTTTGGGGGCGATATTAAAATCTGGGCATAACAGTCCTCGATTAAGAGTTCCCTAATTATGGATTCTTAAAAATCTGTATTAAACATATTGTACAATTTTAAAGGGTTAATTATAAAGATAGAATGATAAATGATATTAGAGAAAAATGAACATCTAAAAATAATATGTTTGAGTGCAAAGCAAAATAGTTAGATGTGGGTAAGATATTGCAATAGCTAGAAAAGATTTTAGAAGACAAAGGGGTTAATGTTTTCTAATTACTTAATTAAGGTGAAATTAATTTAACCTAAGAAGTTTCTTGAGGATGGTTTCCAGTAAACTAAGTGAATTAATAGAAGAAGAATACATGAACCCTAATAAGCAATGAGAAACCATAAGGTAATTAAAGTTAAGTCCCAGGAAGTCATTTGTGCCGTAAGCTAGAAAGCTTCAATTCTAGTTTGGAAAAAGACTAGGGAGAGCTTTAATAGGGCACTATCTAGAAGAATAAGTGGATGTCTGAGATTTGTACTACACTTAAAAATTTGAAACAGTGTAAGAAGGTGATTGAGGGAAGATAATGCAGAGAAGAGAAAAATAATTAAAAAACTGAAGAACCTTTAAGTAGCTATGCAAATAGCTACTTAGTAGGTATTAAAAAACTGAAGAACCTTTCAGTAGCTATGCAAATAGCTACTTAGTAGGTATAGTAGGTATGCAATAGTTATGTACTATGTATATGTCCATAGTCATAAAATTAAGACTATTATTTGTATATCTTCAATTAAAATTTTTTTTTAACTTTTATTCATTTTTGAGAGACAGAGCATGAGTGGGGTTGGGGCAGAGAGAGAGAGAGAGACAGAAGGAAGCAGGCTCCATGCTCTGAGCTGTTAGCACAGAGACCAATGTTGGGTTCAAACTCATGGACTGGGAGATCATGACCCAAGCAGAAGTTGGATGCTTAACTGATAGAGCCACCTAGGGGTCCCAGTATATCAACTTTTAAAGAAAAAGTATGAGAAATTTCTCTGTGGTAACAAAACAATAGAAACAATTTGGAAGTAAAAATATAGTCAAAGGAAATTTCATGGACACAAATACACAGTTTTACTAGGTCAGGAATTAAGATACACACTTACATTTCTTTGAGTAACAAATACAACTATAATCATATTGTTCAACTATTTAGCATAGTCAATAAAGAATTCAAAATAACGATACAAACATAAGAACAGGGACTTCTGGTTTCTGGTTCCATATGTAAGGGGCTTGGGACTTTCTTCTCCATCCTAACAAATAAAAACTGAAGTGACTGAAAAATCCACAACTCTTGTAGAAACACTAAGAGAGTTAAGAATACAAGATAAACCCCTGTGCCCAAAATTGGATAGACAGAAAAGTACACATGTGAATCACAGTTTATAGGAACAGAGACCCATTAGCAGAAATCAACTTGGTGACCAGTGCTGTGTTAGGAAAACCTGCAATGACAAAGATTATAACACAAATAAATGAAGTGGAGAATAGAAAAATAATTTAAAAATTGATAAAATAAGGAATTGCTTTTTTGAAAATAGAAACAGAATTGATAAGCCCTTAGCTACACTAAGAAAAAGAAAGTCTAAAATAAAGTTAGTGTCAGATACCAAGACACAGATTGAAAAGCTCAGAGCACATCAAGCAAGATAAATATCGAAAAAACTACACATGGGCATATCATTTTCAAACCTCAAAAATCAAAAATAAAGAAAAAACCTAGAGAACACAAAGGAACAAAATACCTTATCTATATGGGAAGAAAGATAAGGATTACATCTGACTTCTCAGAAACCATCTGCTAAATTTGGGCTTAGGTTTTTTTGTTTGTTTGTTTTTCCTGGTTCCTTGAGTTGTAAATTTAGCTTGTTTATTTGAGAGCTTTCTTCTTTTTTAATATAGGTGTTTATTTTTACAAACTTCCCCTTAGTACTTCTTTTCTTGCATTTCATAAGTTACTGTGTGTTATGTTTTTGTTTTCATTTGTCTGGAGTAGTTTTACAACTTTTTAAATGTGTCTTTAAAGCTACTCTTTGAGTGTATTTAATTTCCATGTATTTATGAATTTTGCTGTTTTCTTTCCATTATTGATTTCTAGTTTCATTGTGTTTGGAAAAAATACTTGAAATGATTTTAATCTTCTTAAATTTGTTAAGACTTTTTTTGTGACTTAGCGTGTGATCCTGTTAATTAGTCACTCGTTTAGTTTCTTAGGTAAGCTAGGTCTTAGCACCAGCACTTCTTTTACTTGAGAAATGGGTAGGTCTCACAGGTGGCTTCTCATGGAGCCTGCCCTATCATACTGCAAGGGGTGCCCTGGGAGTACCAGAAACAGGATCACTGAGACCTGTGCCACCACAAGTGATGGAGCAATATCTGAAATTGGCAGACCAGGGGCATCTGGGTGGCTCAGTCAGTTCAGTGTCTGACTTTGGCTCAGGTCTTTGTCTCACAGTTGGCAAGTTCAAACCCCGTGTAGGGCTCTGTGCTGACAGCTCAGAGCCTGGAGCCTGCTTCAATTCTGTGTCTTTCTCATTCTCTGCCCCTCCCCTGCTCACACTCTATCTTTCTCTCAAAAATAAATAAGCATTGGGGCGCCTGGGTGGCTAAGTCGGTTGAGCGGCCGGCTTCGGCTCAGGTCATGATCTCACGGTTCGTGGGTTCGAGCCCCGCGTCGGGCTCTGTGCTGACAGCTAGCTCAGAGCTTGGAGCCTGCTTTGGATTCTGTGTCTCCCTCTCTCTCTGACCCTCCCCTGCTCACGCTGTCTCTCTCTGTCTCTCAAAAATAAATAAAAAGACATAAAAAAGTTAAAAAAAATAAATAAGTATTAAAAAATATTCTAATAAAAAGAAATTGGCAGTCCACTTCAGTGATTAACTGTTTTGCCTTCAGAGTAAGATGCTCTCTCTCTCTCTCTTTAATAGATAACATACAACACTTTGAGTATTATGACTGTCAAAGTCGTGGCCAAATAATGCAAAGACCTAATTTCCTTAACTCTAAAATGAAAGTAATAAAATTCCTACCTCCCAAATGATTGTGTCAATGGAGCAAGATAGTACATGTTTGACATAGCATATGTACTCAATAAATTATTATAGTTTTTATCTGCCTTAGGTCAAGAAACCTGTTCCCCTTTACCACTAGCAAAATAGACACAAAAGTCTTACTTCTAATATTATTAATAGCTATGATATTCTTTCACTGAACACTTATTCATCTAATAAATAATGAGTTCCTTCTAGGTTCCAAACTGTGCCACATTTATCAATGCAAATTGAAAAAGTCCCAATCCCCATCAAAGTTGCACCAGCATTCTTCTCAAAGCTAGAACAAACTATCTTAAAATTCATATGGAACCACAAAAGACCCCGAATAGCCAAAGTAATATTGAAGAAGAAAACCAAAACGGGAGGCATCACAATCCCAGACTTTAGCCTCTACTACAAAGCTGTCATCATCAAGACAGTATGGTACTGGCACAAAAA
>PISW01015726.1:0-15759 GCA_004023785.1 Mungos mungo
CATTAATAAACATAAAAAGGCCTTTATGAGACCCTGACTGACTAAAAAGACGGCTGGGATGTATATGGCTGACAAAATCTTAGAAAATGTGTTTGGTTAGGTGGCCTGACCAGATATACGGAAATCAGGGCATAGGAAAGCCCCAGTCTAAGTCCTTTTTTGGTTTGTTTGCTTCAAGTGTTTATTTAAATTCTAGCTAGTTAACATATAGTGTAATATTGTTTCAGGAGTAGAATTTAGGGATCCATCACTTACTACAATGCCAGTGCTCATCCCAACAAGTGCCCTCCTTAATACCTATCACTCATCTAGCCCATCCCCAACCCCCATCACTCCATCAACCCTCAGTTTGTTCTCTATAGTTAGGAATCTTTTTGTAGTTTGCCTCTCTCTCCCTGCCCCTGGCTTGTTCATCTGTTTTGTTTCTTAATTTCACATAGGAATGAAACCATGCGGTATCTGTATTTCTCTGACTTATTTAGCTTAGCATAATATACTCCGTCTCCCTCCACATGGTTGCAAATGGCAAGATTTCATTCTTTTTATGGCTGAGTAATATTCCAGAGTGTGTGTGTGTGTGTGTGTGTGTGTGTGTGTGTGTGTGTGTGTATCACATCTTTATCCATTCATGAGTCAGTGGACATTTGGGCTCTTTTCATAATTTGGCTATTGTTGATAGTGCTACTATAAACATCACAGAGTGCATATGTCCCTTCTAATTAGTTTTTTTGGGGGGGGTGGTAAATACTTAGTAGTGCAATTGCTGGATCATTAGGTCACTATTTTTAATTTTTTGAAGAACTTCCATACGGTTTTCCGGAGCGGCTGCGCTAGTTTGCATTTCCACCAGCAATGCAAGCGGGCTCCCCTTTCTCCACTTTCTTTGCCAACACCAGTTGTTTCTTGTTTGTTAATTTTAGCCATTCTGACAGGTGTGAGGTGATTTCTCATCATGGTTTTGATTTGCATTTGATGGTCAGTGATGTGGAGCATCTTTTCCTGTGTCTGTTAGCAATCTAAGTCCGAATGGACATTCCGAAACAAGCCTATTCATGGACAAATGAAAAAAAAAAAAGTCCTACCTCCAGAAGAATACTTTGTAACTTCCTGGCAAGGTCGGCCTCCAGGCATTAGGAGAACATTATCAGGAGAATGAATTTAATTTGCTGCTAATTTCTTTGCCCTTTACTTGGTGGGTGTTGTTAGCCTTTGAACCCCCTCAGTTTTCTCCTTGAGAGTTGCTGGAAGTGCCACCTCACAAGAATTTTGGCGTTTTGGTTATTAGTGGGTCAGTTTACTTGGGTTCTAATCCTAGCTCTGACACTTAATGATGTGAGCCCTTGTTTTACCTTTCGGTGTTTCAGTTCTGTCATCTATAAAAAGGAAATAAAAATGTATATGAATAACCACTTCACACCCATTGGGTAGCTACTATAAAAAAACAGAATGGGTGCCTGGCGGCTCAGTCAGTTAAGTGTCCAACTTGGGCTCAGGTCATGATTTCATGGTTCAGGAGTTTGAGCTCTGCATCGGGCTCTGTGCTCAGAGCCTGGAGCCTGCTTTGAAGTCTGTGTCTCCCTCTCTCTGCCCCTCCTCTCTCTCTCTCTCTCTCTCTCTCTCTCTCTCTGTCTCTGTCTCTCTCTCTGTGTCTCTCTCTCTCTCTCTGTCTGTCTCTTTCTCTCTCTCTCTCAAAATAAAATAAAAACATTTACAAATAATGGAAGAGAAAACCCAGAAAATAAAATAGTAAATGTTGACAGAGAAATTGGGACTCCTGTGCACTGTTCAGTGGAAATATAAAGTGGTACAACCACTGTGGAAAACAAGATGATGGTTACTCACAATATTAAAGATATGATTGAGCGATTCCACTTCTGGACATATACACAAAATGACTGAAAGCAGGGTGTCAGATACCAGCACACCGTATTTCTAGCAGCATTGTTCATAATAGCCAGGATGTGGAAGCAGCCCAGTCCGTCGACAAATGAAAAGATAAAATGTGGCCGATACATACAATGTAATATTATTCCTCCTCAAAATAGAAGGAAATTGTGACACATGCAACAGCGTGCATGAACCTGGAGGACATTTTGCTGAGTGAAATAAACCGTCAAGAAAGGACACATTCTGTATGATTCCACTTGTAGGAGGTACTTGGTCAAAATCATAGAAACAAAGTAAAGTGATGGTTGCCAAGGGCTGGGGGAAGGAGAGACTGGTGAGTCATTGTTTAATGGGTTATAGAGTTTCAGTTCTACAAGATGAAAAGAGTTCCGGAGATGGCTGGGGGCAATTGTGGCAACTATGACATATCCGCCATTTACTGCATACCGTGGTACTCGGTCATAAGTCAGCTAATAAATACACAGATTGCACACATCTGTTTGGGGAAAGTCCAAGACAAAAGGAATGCATGTGACGGTCCCGAGACTCTGTTGACTGATAAGGAAATTCGAGGTAGCAGCCCATAAAGCCATTATGATTAGCATGGGCTTTTAATATCAGAGTAGAGAGGTGAGAATAGTCCCCAGTTTCCAGTTGGAGCCACCATAACTCTCTTTTGCTATTTTGTGATTAAATATTTATGGGAATTGCATTAGGCTAGACAGCCTTTGAAATAAAGTGTGTAGAAGTTTGAGACATTTACCATATTAGTTATCTATTGCTTGTAACAAATTACCTCCAAACTTGGCCAATTTATAACAACAAATGTTCATTCTCTTATCACAGTTTTTGAAGGACTGGAATGTAGTCAGCCAGGCTGGGTGGTTCCGGCTTAGGATCTTTTGTAAGGTTGCAGCCAAAATCCTAGCTAGGGTTGTAAATCATTTGAAAACTCAGTTGGATGAAAGGATCAGCCTGCAAGTTCGTTCACGTGGCTAAGGGCAGGAGGCTTCAGATCCTCAACCTGCGGGGTTGCTCATGACATGACACCTCACAGCCAGAGCAAGTGACACGAGTGAGAGAGAGTGACCGAGACAGAAGCCACAGTGTCTTTTATAATGTGATCTTAGGAGTGACTTACCATCTCCCCTGCTGTATACTATTGCTCACAGACCAGCCTTGTCACAGTGTAGAAGGGACCGCCAGGCTGTGAATCCTGGGAGACAGGAACCCTTGAGATTGTCTTGGTCCCTTCAGGTGCTATAACAGAATATCATAAACTGTGTTGCTTATAAATAACAGAATTTTATTTTTCACCGTTCAGGAGGCTGGGAAGTTCAAGATCAAGGCACCAGCACCATCTGGCTCTGGTGAGGGCCAGCTTCCTCATTCATAGACACCTGTCTTTCTGCAGTAACCTCACTTGGTGGGAGTGTTGCCCGGTGGGGTGGTGAAGACCGCAGGGCCCTGAGGCCTCCACCCAGGCGCTGAGTCTCCTACAAGGAAGGGTTTCAGGACCGACCAGACACCGCGTTTGAGCAGTACAAGTGAGGAGGTTTTTAGAGAGGGTATGGTGGGGAGCTCAGAGGGCAGCAGCACCCATGGGGGGGGGTCGTCTCTATCTTTTATTGACAGTTGTTAACTAAGGAGTAGAATATTTATTATTTGGGGAGGGGATTTCTCAGGGTTTCCTGCCTTTTCTCCCTTACTTGGTCACGGGTCTCTGGCCTTCTTTATCTTGGGCCTGTCTAGTTTGATCTGGCTTTTCATGTGACTTTGTTTTTGGAATGCTGCCAGGACAGGTCTCTAACCTTCCTGATAATGGTTCATCACTCTCCCTTGCTGGCCTTCTTTTATCCTGTCAAAGCGTAACTATTTGTCTACTTTAACAGTAGGGGTAAAGGATCTGTCTGAGGTCTCTTTTATTTATTTGTTTGTTTGTTTGTTTTGAGGGAGAGAGAGAGGGAGGGAGAATGGAGAATCCCAAGCAGCCTCCATGCTCAGCCAGATGGAGGGGGGAAGTCTGTCTTGATCCCACAACAGACTTAAGTAACCCAGCCACCCCTCTGAAATTTCTTCTTTTTTAAAAAAAATTTTAAATATTTATTTTTTTGAGAGACAAGAGAGAAAGAGCATGAGCAGGGGGAGGGGCAGAAAAAGAGGGAGACACAGAATCTGAAGCAGGCTTCAGGCTCTGAGCTGTCAGCACAGAGCTCAACATGGGACTTGAACTCACAAGCCTTGAGATCATGACCTGAGCCGAAGTTGGATGCCTAACCAACTGAGCCTCCCAGGCGCCCCTGAAATTTCTTTTAAATGGGCACTAATTCCATATGTGAGGGTTTTGCCCTTGTGACCTATGCACCTCCCAAAAGTCCCACCTCCAAATACCAGCACACTGGGGATTAGGATTTCCACATACAGATTTTGGGGGGACACAAACGTTCAGTCCAAAGCAGGGATCATCTTAGGAGCTGGCTACTACAACTACATTGCTTTAAAAAAATAAGTATTCTTTATTTCAGATTCTGTAACATAAAATGGGCCGAAGTTAGTTCAGGAACCTCTTAACTACAAAAAGGGGTAGAATTGCCCACTGGGTTAGAGAGCAACCTTTAGAACCAGACTATCCTGATTAAGATTCAGGCTCTGCCACTTACCTGAGTTAACGCTGTTCAATTACTGTCCAATTTCCTCAGCTGTGGAAAGGAGTCATACTAGCAGCTTCTATAGGAATGTGAGGGAAGCTCCCTTTGAAGGAGAGTGGGTTTCAGTTAAATCAAAAGGCAGACGGTTTGGTTACGGGGAATTTGCAGACCATGAAATGAAACCTCTGCGAACTTTCAAGGTGATTGGTAGCTTTTATGGAATCTTTACTATATGCTCGGACTCCACATGTGTTGTCTCAGGACTAAACTTTGAGAAGGATGCAATGATCATCTTTCAGCTTTAAAGATGTGGAGCCATTGAGACTTTGAAAAATGAAGTAACTTGCCCAAGATCCCCCCATTTTTTGTTTATAATAATGAACTGTTAAAGGACAAAAATTCAACCTCTAATTGGATTTATTCAGCGATTCACGAATCAAATAGCATTCCATCTAACAAATAGAAGGATGTTCTAGGAGTTGGTCAAAATGGAAGATTTTATAGGCAGAAACAGTTCAGGACAAGGAAATTATCAGCAAAAGAAAAGAAAGGATTATTCCAGGCAAGGGCACCTTCCAACTCAGGGGAAAGGATGTGGGGTCTTATCATGCAGGTTACTTCACCAGCATCATCAGAAAATTTCAGACAGATTGCTTCAAAACTCCACTCCTGGGAGAGGCTGAAACTGCAATTAGTTTAGGTATTCTTGGTGAGACCTAACGTAAGTGACTCCATTTTGGGACTGTTGTTTCTTGTTTTTTTCTTTTTTTTAATGTTTACTTATTTATTTATTTTTGAGCAAGAGAGAGAGATGGAGTGTGAGTTGGGGATTCAGACACAGAATCTGAAGCTGGCTTAAGGCTCTGAGCTGTCAGCACAGAGCCTGATGCGGGGCTTAAACTCATGAACGGTGAGATCATGAACTGAGCCGAAGTTGGCCACCCAACCGACTGAGCCATCCAGGTGCCCCTATTTTATTTTTTTTTAGAGAGAGATGGAGTGTGAGCGGGGGAGGGGCAGAGAGAGAGGGAGACACAGAATCTGAAGCAGGTTCCAGGCTCTGAGCTGTCAGCACAGAGCCTAATGCGAGAATCCCATGGGCTTGAACCTATTAGTTGTGAGATCATGACCTGAGCCAAAGTTGGATGCTTAACCAGTCGACTGAGCCACCCAGGTGCCCTGGGCCTATTTCTTTTTAACAGAAGCAAACCACTAGGTGAAGCTGCCCCTTGCCGGAGTCCAGCTCCAGCAGGTCCAGGGCTCCCTGAAAGATGGACGGTGTTGGCAAAAGGGAGGGAGAGAGCCTTGGCTTCTTTCTGCTCACCGGGCAGGCATCTCTGCACTGACTCAAGAGTCAGTTTTCTTTATTGAAAAAATGTATGGGATACAAAACAGAAGTGGCAATTGCCTTAGATAATAATTTCTGATAACAAATTCTTTGGTATGTAAAAATTTCCCAGAACGTAGATTGGTAGAAGACTCATGCATAATCTTTACCAATAGAGATTGAAGTAGGTGACTAGATGCTTATCACTTGGGGAAGGAAGGGATCTTTAGCATTCAAATACAAGGCAATGTTTTTAGCATAGCAAAGGCAAAAGTTAGTTCTTTTGTGAGCAGGGGTCCATAGCCTGTTTTCTCGAGGGGAAGAAAAACAGGTTTTCTCAGGAAATGTAATATTTGCTCCTATAATCACAAAAGCAGAAACTTCTGTAACAAGTCTTTTCACAAGGTACAATTCACATATTGTTAGCATAAGAAGGCAAGTCACTCCTGATATCAGTCAGGTGCCTTGGGGGTCGGTGCTCAAGCAGAAATTGAGTGGGGGTTGAGTGGATGTAGACACCGGTGGCCACCTGATGGTGGGGCGACCCTGCAGACCTGCCTTACTTCAGAAACGGCTCCCAGCAGCCCCTCGTATTTATAACCATGGCCAAGGATAACAGCATGTAATGTGGTCACTGCCACCAGCCAGTGCAGACTGAGGCCCCGTGTGGAGCCAGGTCTAGTTCATAGTTTGCTGGCCAAGTCTATGTGGCACAGACCCGAAGGCATGAGGTTACTCTGCCTCTTTCCCCTTGGAGGGAGGCAAAGGGGTGCCTCCCCAGCTGGGGCAAGGAGAGGAGGACCATAAAGGTGGGAAAAATTAGATTGGAAATGTTTTATTTAACAAATTGATTGACTTTAAAAGGTAAGAGTTTACCTTTACCACTGGTTTGTCTCTTTAATTTAATAGATCGAACCTTGATGTTTTCAGTGGGCCCTGAAGAAGAGGACACATAAAATTGCATTAAGCACCTCATGGAGCATGGCAGCAGGAGCCCAGAGTAATGCTTCCTGTCACCTACTGCCTTTTTTTTTTTAATGTTTATTTATTTGTTGTGAGAGAGAGAGAGAGAGAGAGTGAGGGAGGGGCAGAGAGGGAGAGGGAGACAGAGAATCCCAAGTAGGCTCTGTGCCATTGTTATGCCCAGTTCGCAGTATCCCTCAACGACCAGAGACAACCGGAGAGACCCAGGCACGCGTACAAAGGCAAAGGGCGTTTTATTTCCAAGTTCGAGCTCCGGCTCACAGACTTCACCAACACAGTGGATCTGTGCTGAGAGCCCTGGACAAGGGCGGAGCAGGATTTTTATAGGCATGGGAAGGGGAAGTTACAAGAGGAAGTTACACAGGTACAGCAATCCAATCATCGGATGATGGTATTGACAACAGTTTCAGCCATACATATTATTTAGAGCATTCGTTACTTTTGGTGGGACCCAATCACAATATTTTAGGTATCTTTGAAATTAACCAATTACAGAGTGAGCCCAAGCAAGGTGTATCCTGAGAAGGGGAAGACGTCTGATTGGTAGCCCTCCACGTAAATGAGGGATACTGGTTTGGGCCAATCAGGAGTCGTCCACCATGCCCTTTTGTGCAAATTTTTGGTTTTCAAAGTGGACCAACCAGAGGTAGGATTATCTTTCTGAATATGCAGTTTTGGCATCCAGAGCGGACCAATCAGAGGCGAGACTCTGTTCTGTGTTCTCTGAGGCTTCCTAAAGCCTGTCATGGAGGCTGTTTGGTCCTTACACCATCAGTGCAGACCCCGATGCTGGGCTCAAACTCACGAACAGTGAGATCATGACCTGAGCCTAAACCAAGAGTTGGGTGCTTAACTGACTGAGCCACCCAGGCGCCCCCTGTCATCTACTTCTAACGTGGTCACCTCTAAGGAGGCAGGTTTCCAGTACCTTTTGGTATCCTCAACGTGCCTAGAAGTGATGATGTTTTGGGTTGGTGGGGGTTCAGACCTGACAACCAAGAAAGAATTCTTGAAGATGTCTTTGGTGCAGAAAGGTGATTTTATTAAAGCACGGGGACGGGACCCATGGACTTATATACTGTGGAATGGGGGGACATAAAGTCAAGATGAAGTTTCCTAAAGGGATTTTCATATGCTGAAGAATACACAGATTACTGGAGGTCTAGCTATTGTCAAACTAAGGTTATTTTTCCCTCTGACAAAGCATTAACAGTAAGATCGTAGGGCGTTCCTGGAGATTAGACTATCGATAAGATTGCCCTTTTCCTGTAATATTACTAAAATACTTGTAAACTGATGGAGACTCTATCAAGTTAACCATTTGTTCTCTGTCCTTTCCTTTATTCTTGGGCAGCCGGGAGTGCCTGAGGAGAGTCACATGTCCCACCTGGAGGAGGGGTTGTGGGGGGTCAGGTCGCCTTCTGCTCCCTCATCGGAAGAGTGCCAAGCAGACACACCCACTGATAGATCTTTGTTTTAAACCCAATTGAAGCTGAAAAGTGCTCTTTTGTTCCTTTATTCACTAAACATTTAATGAAAATACAAACAGAACGAACTGTCTTTATCTCTAACATGCTTTTTGAGTGTGGAGGCCAGAACCCCACTCCGGCTTTTCTACTCTTTTGAGAACGAATCTAATCCTTTAGTCAAAGAGTGCTCTGCGGCGTCTCGCTGTGTGCAGCTAATAAGCTCTTCAGCAGTGCTGTCCCGCCGAAGTTCAAGGTGTTTGCTCTTCTGAAACTGTTACACGAGCACTATTAACAGCTCCTCCAGGGTTGGCGCCATTTGTAAATTTAGTAAATTGTCGGAAGGGCTCTTATTTGAGATCATTAACGATAAAATGCTAGCCCCATCCCATGCTGCATGCTCGAAATCCCCAGGCATTCTTAAAATTCCTTTCTAATTAATGAGTACCTTTAATATACTGTCCTTGGGCCAATTTTATTCAACCCGAACCTTAGGCATGGACTGAATTCCTACTGTGACTAAAGGTAAAGTTATTTGTGGTCAAGTCCTAATCCCTCACACCTGTAAATGTTACCTTAGATGGGAAAAGGGTCTTTACAGGTGAGATTAAGAATTTTGAGACGGAGAGGTTACTCTGGATTTTCCAGATGAGCCCTAACCACAATCACAAGTGTCCTTATAAGAGAGAGGCAGGGAGGGGTGTCTGCCTGGCTCAGTTAGTAGAGCATGTGGCTCTTGATCTCAGGGTCATAAGTCCAAGCCCCACATTGAGCATGGTGCCTACTTTAAAAAGAGAGAGAGGGAGGGAGAGAGGGAGGGAGGGAGGGAGGCAGAGATTTGACAAAGGCAGCAGAGAAGGCAACGTGCTGGAAGAAGTGTAACCTAACCAAACCAAGGCCAGGCAAGCCAATGAAACAGGTGACACTGAACTTTTGCAGTGAAACAAGATAGGCCGTTTATTGGTGTGGCCCCATCCAGGAGAAGGGGGATCTCGTGCTCAAGACCAGCGCTCCCAGGTGACTTATGAGCAATGATTCTCAAAAGGTGGAAATTCAGGCTAAGGGACGCAGGGTCCTGGGTCGTGCTGATTGCTGAGGGATTTGGCCAGCTGTAATACTTGCTTTCTTGGTCATCGTGTCCCTTCCGCTGACTCCCTGTCTGGGTTCAGTGTGATTGTGGCGAGGTGGTCATTCTGCTTCAGAGGCCTGGTCGTTGCACTTTAGGGCCCCGGAACTGCGAGACGTTCTCTGCGGACTGCGTTCATCTCTAGAGTCCAGAGGCCAAGGTTTTACATCCTGAGACGATTACTGAGCTGCAAACGATTGTTATTTTTTCTTGCAGACACAGCACCTTATGTTTGTTATCTTGGGCAGAACAGCAGCCCACAGACTTTTCGGGAGGCAACTTTATGTTATTTCCTGAGGCAGTTTTCTTTACCAGTAACCAAGGGCTACGGGACTCTGGCCAGAGGCAGCCAGGAGCATTCTGTCCTTACGGTGGGGCCTGTGGGGGCGTGCACCCCCACTTTCAGGAGCAAAGGACATCCTCCTCTCCTGTGGTTAGAGTATGGTCCTGCTGACACCTTGATTTCAGCACAATTAAATGGATTTCGAACTTTTGGCTTCCAAAACCTCGAGAGGATAAATTTCTGTTTTTTAAGGCACCGAGTTTGTGGTCACTTGTTAGAGTCGCCACAGGCAGCTAATACAATGCCATTCTTGCCCGTCAGAGCGCGTGAGAATGCTGGAGAACAGATGCCTCATGGGCATTTTTGTCTGGGTCGTATTTTAATGAAGTGTTTCAGGCCTCTAAAAATCGTAGCTAACAATACAGTAGACACCCCGAAACATACCATGCAGCCTAAAACACAAAACGTTTCAAATACCTTTAAATCGGTCCAGATGCCCTTCCCGTCCTGCCCCCCTCCCCACCTCTGAGGCAAGCCACTGCCATGAATGTAGTTTTCTCTGCTCCGATACATATCATTAGACTTTTACTGCGTTTTACATATGTTATTTTAAAATTTGGTTAAAGTGCATATGACCTTTTTGCAGTTTGCCTTTTTTCCGTAACCATCTGAGCTTTTCACTGAGTGCTTTCTACTTGCAAATCACCATGTTGGGCAGAGTGGATGAGACAAGATAAACCAGACAGGACAATTTTGTACCAACATTAGCTCATTAGAAGACCTACAATTGTAGTCTCTTAGGGGCATTTTCCCATTGTTTTGTTTTTATTTTTATTATTTTTTTGTTCTGAGTTCAGCTTTTTAAAAAATTTAAATCCAAGGGGTGCCTGGGTGGCTCAGTCGGTTAAGCCTCTGACTTCGGCTCAGGTCAGATCTCACGTCCGTGGGTTCAAGCCCCGCGTCAGGCTCTGTGCTGACAGCTAGCTCAGAGCCTGGAGCCTGCTTCCAGTTCTGTGTCTCCTTCTCTCTGCCCCTCCCCCTCTCATGCTCTGTCTCTCCCTGTTTCAAAAGTAAAATAAAACATTAAAAAAAATGAATAAACATTTTTTAAAAAATTAAAAAAAAATTTAAATCCAAGTTAGTTAACATGCCATTGTTTTAAATGGAAGGTTCTTGCTCAGTATTTAATACCTAATGGGCAACAGGAATGATGATTTTCAGTAATCTCTCAACAACAGCATAAGTCCTGTGCCTCTGAGGGTTATTTTGTAAGTCTTTTTTAGGTTTGTTTGTTTTGAGAGAGAGAGAGAGAGAGAGAGAGGGAGGGAGGGAGGGAGAGGGAGAGGGGAGGGGCAGGGGAGGGGCAGAGAGAGGGGGACAGGATCCAAAGCAGGCTTTGCGTTGACAGAAGCTAGCCTGATGCAGGGCTTGAACTCACAAACTGTGAGATCATGCATGACCTGAGCCGAAGTCAGACACTTAACCAACTGAGCCATCCATGTGTCCCTGCAAGACTTTCAGAGTAAATACGATTATTTCTCATAATTAAGAATTGTTTAGAAATCAGGTGTATAGCTTAGACACAGACCACAAAACTAATACACTCAAGTCAATACATTAAATTTTATGTAACGTGTTTTGCAAACTCCAATCTCTGTTGACAGTGCGAAGAAGATGCTCTTGACAGCAGCCTGCATTTCTGTGGGTTTGCTTGCCTCTCCCACCAGTTCTCTCCATTCAGAATGTAACTGTGTCCCAAGCAGCCTAAAGACTACATATCTTTAACTCATTAACCTGTGTCTTCTAACATGCAGGCTAATTATAGCTTCTTTGAGATTTCAGCAGAATATTGACCCTGGGGAAGCAAGGAACCGGGTGCTCCCAGAAGATCTAACCTGACCACACTAGAGAACAGCCTTCCCTGAGGCCAGCAAATCTGCTTGAGGTCACATGGAGAATGCTTCCCCATACCTGTTGACCTTCCCTGGGCCTCCCCCTTAAAAAAACATTGCTTGGTCCGGGACTTTGGAAAAGGGTCTTTGGACCTTAGTCCACCATCTTCCCATGTTGCCAACTTCCTGGATGAAGCAAGCTTTCCTGTCCAATCAACACTTGTCTCCTGAGTATTTGGCTTTTGAGCTGTGAGCCGCCGAACTTAGGTTTCGGTGACAAAATGACAGTAAAGCGTTCACCTCTATAGCGTGAAGTCATTTGGCTTTCACTGACCCAGAACTACCTTAGGTCCAAGCAGGAGGGCTTCTGCCCCCACAACTTAGAGGGTCGTGTATGACACACACGTGTACACACGACATGCACCCATCTGTTGCAGAGCGATGAGAACCTCTGTCCTTTGAGCGTTGGCCCAGCACAACGTTGAGCCGTGGCCATCTGCTGCCATGACCAACACTCTTCAGGCCCCATGGAAACCCTTCACATCTCTTGCCCCAAGTTTTTTAATCAAAAGGCAGTTGGGGTGGAAAGCTGGGAAGGTTTATGGGTTATGCCCATTGAGGTCTGAGTTGGGAAAAACCCAGTCTTGTGTGTCTGCTGTACTCGCACTGCTACCGCAGGCACAACGCTTCTGACACCATCTGCGTGGGTGCTTCTCCCGCACCAAGCAATCCTGTGACACCAGCTGTGTGCTGCTCAATTCTGATACCATCTACCTGGAGACAGTATCAGACCCCGTAGCTTAAGGGCTCAGTCCCACGAGACTGCCCTCCCTCTCCCCCCACTTCTTCAGACACCAGTCACAAGTAGAGGACCCCCAGCTTACACCCAACTTCTGTCCAACTTGGCTACATATTGGAGGCTCGCCCTTCGGATTTGGTTATTTGCTAGAGCAGCTCACAGAAAGTCAGAGAAACTCTTACTTTCATTTATCAGTTTATTAAAGGACATGATACAGGATGTAGATAAACAACCGGGTGAAAAGATACACAGGGCAAGCTCTGGGGCAGGTCCGGATCTCAGGAGCTCCGTTCCTGTGGAGTCAGAGTGTGTCACCCCCTGATATGTAGATGTGTCCGTCAATGTGGAAGCTCTCAAGCGCTCTACAATTGGGGTTTTATAGAGACTTCCTCATAGAGGCATGATCATCATTGACTCCATTTCCAGCTGAAAATGAGGGTGAGGCTGAAAATTCTGAGCTTGTAGTCATGGCTTGGTCTTTCTGACGACTAGCTCCCTTCCTAGCGCCATGCAGGAGCCCACTCAGTCATCTCATTAGAACAAAAGACACTCCTGTTACAAAGGAAATTCCAAGGGGGTTAGGAGCCCTGTGTTGGAAGCCAGGCTCAAAGACCAAATTTTATTTGTTTTTTTGTTTGTTTGTTTAAGTAGGCTCAATGCCCAGCATGGAGACCAACATGGGGCTTGAATTCATGACCCTGTGTTCAAGACCTGAGCTGAGATCAAGTGTCAAATGCTTAATGAACAGCACCACACAGGAGCTCCCAAGGACCAGATTTTAGAACCAAAGATACTCCTAGTGTTTTTATTATTTAGGAATTTACAAGGGTTTTAGGACCTCTGTGCCAAGAATGAGTTGGGGTTGGGGCACCAATACATATTATATATGTTTTCTATTATCTCAAAAGGCCAGAAATGGGCACTGCTTTTTAGTGCAGGGAATAGGTGAACAACAGAAGTACTTAGGGAAGACAAAAAACAAATTCCAAATACTGTGTCTCAGATTAGACATGAATTGAATAAATTCTTGTATAACCAACAATTTTGAAAATGTTTATATTTGAGAGAGAGAGAGAGAGAGAGAGTGTGTGTGTGTGTGTGTGTGTGTGAGTGTGAGTGGGGCAGAGAGAGATGGAGACAGAATTTGAAGCAGGCTCCAGGCTCTGGGCTGTCAGCAGGAAGCCTGATGCGGGGCTGGAACTCATGTGCCGTCAGATCATGACCTGAGCCGAAGTTGGATGCTTAACTGACTGAGCCACCCAAGTGCCCCCATACCATCAATTATAATCAAAGGGTGCTGAATTTCTATTTTCTTGTTTTTCTTCTTACTCTTGTGATTCTGGAGTGCTCGTGAATTACTGTGGTAGTCACAGTCGCTGTACGGGTGGCTGAAGAATACTTCTGCATCGGAAACAACGTATTCCTGTTATGTTTGCGGATATGTCAGTTTGAATCAGGAGTGAAGCATATACTGATTCTTTACTGTATGCATCTAGAGACTAAGAGATGGCAAGAATTTCAATATAAGTGATACTTTATGATGAAATTAAAATGTATTCTAGTATTCTGTGATAGTTTATCATGCATCCCCATTTGAATGTTTTAATGATAGCTAAAATTTGTGATTCATTTCTGAATCTAAGTATTACTTTAAGAATTTGATTGGCAATTTCATGAGTTTCCTTACCAGAGAATACATTTTCTCCAAGTTGAAGTTAACAAAAAACTAAGAACTACGATCACTGAAGAAAGTTTAGTTTGTCCAGGGGTGCCCGGGTGGCTCAGTAAGCTAAGCATCTGGCTTCAGCTCAGGTCATGATCTCACAGTTCTTGGGTTCAAGCCCTGCATCAGGCTCTGTGCTGACAGCTTGGAGCCTAGAGCCTTCTTTGGATTATTTTTATATATATACACACACACACACACACACACACACACACACATATGTATATGTGTGTATATATATATATGTATATGTGTGTGTGTGTGTGTGTATATATATATATATATATATATATATATATATATATATATATATATAAAATTTTAAGTAGGCTCCATGCTGTGCCCCAGGGTGGGGCTGAACTCATGACCCTGAGATCAAGACCTGAGCTGAGATCAGGAGTTGGCCACCCAGGCGCCCCTAACTTGAATTATAACTTTTAAATATTTAGACATACGGAGCCTGCATCTGTACTGAGGCCCCAGGCCCCACAAATTCACAGATGGGGCTTATTAGGCACAAGTTTACGTGTGTTACATTTGTCGTTAATGTAGGGAAATTAAAATAGAAATATTTGGTAGTTTCTTGATCTTACATATAAATGTGGGTGCTGATATCTATGTCATTAGTCAACTGAAGAGTAGTCACCGGGACACTCAGAATATGCTGCTATATTTTATATATATGTAGGATTCAGAATATTAAAACTTTTAAGACTATCATCAAAATGAGATCCTGAAAACATCCCAGTTTCGGTAAAAAATACACATTATATATACAATTAACAGCAAAGAGGCACATTATTCTGAAGTGTTAAAAAATTCTAATAAGTAAAATTGATATTATTTCTCAAATTGGAAATGCTTCTGTAGTATACGTCAAATTATATGACATGAATTCAACCTTGCTTTTTTCCACATGTCTCAAGAGACATCTGGGGGCACCTGAGTGGCTCAGTTGGTTGAGTGTCCGACTTTGGCTCAGGTCGTGATCTCACAGCTCATGAGTTCGAGCCCCGTGTCGGGCTCGCTGCTGCCAGCACAGAGACTACTTCTGATCCCTCTCTCTCTCTGCCCCTCCCCCCTCAAAATGAATAAACATTAAAAAAAAAAAAAGACACATCTGATAAAAGTGAGGTAGGATAGAAAGGAGTCCATGGAGGAGAGGGGTGGGACATCGCTATTAGGTGGGAGTCTAGGACTGTGACTGAACATTGTCTTTGTTGCTGTTATGTGGTAGATAAATATAATTTGAAATAGAAAGTGGTACTTGGGGGCACCTGGCTGGCTCAGTCGGTAGAGCAGCTCTTAATCTCGGGGCTGTTACTTTGAGCCCCATGTTGGCTGTGGAGATTACTTAAAAATAAAATCTTAAGAGGCACCTGTGTGGCTCAGTCGGTTGAGCATCTGACTTCAGCTCAGGTTATGATCTCACAGTTCATGGGTTTGAGCCCCACATTGGGCTCTATGCTGACAGCCTGGAGTCTGGAGTCTGCTTTGGATTCTGTGTCTCCCTTTCTTTCTGCCCCTCCCCTGCTCATGCTCTGTCTGTCTCTGTCTCTCAAAAATAAGTAAGTGTAAAAAAATAAAATCTCTAAAAAGAAGAAAGAAAGTGTTATGTCATAAG
>PISW01015727.1:0-15732 GCA_004023785.1 Mungos mungo
TCCATTTTACTTTATGTTTCTGTGAATTTGACTGCTTTAGATATTTTATATCAGTGGAATCTTACAGTATTTATCTTTTTGCAACTGGCTTATTCATTAGCATAATATCCTCAAGGTTCATCCATTTTGTAGAATGTGACAGTATTTCTTTGCTGTTTAGGGATGAATAATATTCCTATGTATGTGCATATCACATTTTGTTTCCTCATGCATTGTCAATGACATTTGGGTGGGTCCATCTCCGGGCTATAGTAAATTAGTTCTGCAAATACCTCTTTAAGATCCTACTTTTAACTCTTTTAGAGTAGAAATCCCAGATGGGATTGCTAGATCATATGGCAGTTCTTTTTTTAATTTTTTGTTTGAAGAACCTCCATACTGTTTCCAAAGCAGTCTCACCATTTTACATTCACCAAAAATGTGCAAAGGTTCCAGTTTTTCAATATCCTTACCAACACTTGTTTTCTACTAATAACAGAAACTATTTTTTCTACTCTATTTTTCTTTAATAGGAGCCATCCTAATGAGTGTGAGGTAGTATTTCATCATGGTTTTGACTTGCCTTTCTGATATATAGTGATATTAAGCATCTTTTCATTTGCTTGTAGGCCATTTATATATCATCTTTGAAGAAATATCTATTCAAGTCTATCTTAGTCCTTTCAAGATCCTTTCAAGCTCCTACCACACAATACCATAGATTGGGTGTCTTATAAACAACAGAAATTTATTTCTCACAGTTCTGGAGGCTGGAATGACCAGGATGAAGCACTGGGAGACTCGGTGTCAGCTGGGAGCCTGCTTCCTTGTTTACCGATAGCCAAATTCTCTCTATAGCCTCCCATGGTGGAAGAGGCAAAGGAGCTCTCTGGGTCTCTGGGGTCTCTAAGAGCAGTAATCCCATTTATGAGAGTTCTGTCCACATGATCTAATCACCCCCAAAAAGCCCCATCTCCAAATATTATCTTACTGGATTAGGTTTGAACACATGAATTTTGGGGGCACACACACATTCAGTCTACACCCAAGTCTTTTGCCCAACTTTTAATCAGGCTATTTGGTTTTGGTTGTTGTTGAGTTGTAGGCATTCTTTTTTAAAAAAATTTATAATAGTTTATTGTCAACTTGGTTTCCATATAACACCCAGTGCTTCTCCCCACAAGTGCCCCCCTCCATGACCAATACCCCCTTCCCCCCTCCCCCTCCCCCTTAAGTCTTTGGTTCGTTTTCAGTATTCAATAGTCTCTCATGATCTATGTCCCTCGCTCTCCCCAACTCTCTTTTCCCCTTCCCCTCCCTATGGTCCTCTATTAGGTTTCTCCTGTTAGACCTATGAGTGCAAACATATGGTATCTGTCCTTCTCCACCTGACTTATTTCACTTAGCATAGGTGTTCTTTTTATACTCTGAGATACTACATACTTATCAGATAAATAATTTGCAAACATTTTCTTCCATCCTTTAGTTTGTTTTTTGGCTCTATTGATTGTAACCTTTGATTCACAATAATCTACAAGTATCATGTAGTCCCATTTGTCTATTTTTTGCTTTAGTTACCTCTTTATTCTCATATCCAGAGATATTAATTGTGTCACCTACGTGAAGTACATAACAATGCCTATCACATAAATGGACACCGGGTAATGCACATTTCTATTTCCTCGCCACTTCCCTTTGTTTTTCACAAGAAACCCAAGCCAAATACACACAAATAAACATAGATAGATGATAGGTAGATAGATAAATAGATAGATAGATAGATAGATACATACATACATACATAGAGGTGATAGATAATCAGTATAGATTTTTTGTATTCTAAATATTTTATATTGTAACGTAGAAAATATACAATCCATATTAAAGAGCACAGGGGTCATGTGGAAATTGAGGGTTTTAAAAATTCTCTTCCCTGACTGTCCTGTTTATTACTAAACTTCCCAGGGATGGCTCTTAATCCACTGATTGCCTCTTTCTTCAATCACAAATGGGGAGAAGTTTTGCTTCTCTGTCCATTTGTGGAAGATGGCAATGGAAAATCAGAAGTTCTCCTTCAAGACCCACTTCCTTCCTGCAACATCATTCCTCTGCCTCATCTCTGTTTCAGAAATTCAGGCTGAAAATGTTCTAAAAATGTCAGCTGTCCTAGAAAGGAGGCCATTTAGACACACTGATGCCCAAAATCCAAGGACAACTGAGACAGCCCATTGTTAATCTGTCTGGGAGTCAGGGGAAACATTGAGAGGAAGGATTTTTTTCCCTTAATGTTTATTTGTTAATTTTGAGAGAGAGCCCACACACGAGTGGGGGAGGGGGAGAGAAAGAGGCAGAGTGACAGAGAGAATCCCAAGCAGGCTCCACATGATCAGCGTAGAGCCCAAAGCAGGGCTCAGTCCCATCAACATGAGATCATGACCTGAGCCGAATTCAAGAGTCAGACGCTTAACTGAGTGAGCCACCCAAGTGCCCCAGGAAGGACCTTTTAGACCAGGAAACAGAGCTGGAACATTTGGCTGACCTAGGGCAAAGCAAAGTGCTAGCTCCTGTCATGCTCTGTACAATTATGGCCCACCACTTTCCAACCATGAAAGCCGATTCCTGACAGGAGGACAGATGAAGAAAATCAGGAAAGTAGATAAAAAGGTAAAGAAATGGCTTCTAGAGACTTCAAAATAAATGCTCCTCAAGTTCCTCCTATTCCTCTGTTTTAATTCACACTACCTGAACACTATATTCCTGTCTCGGCATCTGTATCTCCAGAATCCAGCTGCCTACACGGAGAGCTCCTGTAGGAACTCCTTGCCCACTGCAATCACCATGAGTATGGCTGACAAACATGGCACCTCTCTGGCTTCACCATTAGAGCTGACATAGGCTACTTCTCTGAGCCAAGTGACAGGACAACTGCCACAGAACATTCTATTTCACAATTCTTTTTTTTTTTCTCTTTTTTTTTTATACACAGTCATACCTCAAATAGCTAGTGGCCCTTAGCTGTAACAGTAACAAGTGGAGTGGACAATTGTTGGGCCAGACTTGTCAACTAGTGGACTTCACTTTAGGGAAAGGACATACTGCGTGGGCCACTTTATTTGGGGCCAACCGCTCCACCTATTTGTAGTTCATTTTTCTTAGGCAGGTTCATTTCATCAGAGAAGAGCCCAACAGTCTCCTAATCTCAGGGGGTCAAGTTGGATGTCCATAATAAGGCTGGCTGCAAACATTCTTAGAATCCAGCAGTTGAAACAGTCTGTAGATCTCACCATTGAGTACATAGCCCTAAACTTTATCCTCCTTTTGTTTCAGTACAGAGCCATGCCCACCCTATTCCGTAGAGCTTGTCAACCCCACTCCAGATCTCTCTGGTTCAAACTCACTAAAAGGCAACCTCATTTTTCTGATGGGTTGATTACAGGAAGAAGCATTGCAAAACTTCAATATCTAAACAGAATGGTGAATGGAATCCATAAAGATTTAAATAAAATTTTTCATATTTACTATAAATTGAAACCTACTGAGTATCTCTGAGCCTCAGTCACCTCAATTGTTAATAATATTCCCTACTTCAGCCTTGAGTGATTGAGAACCTCATGAAATGGGTTCTTTTCTGTACTTCATATGCATATAATCAAAAATTAGTGTCATGGCACATGAGATATTTTTTCCTACATAATCAGAGGGAAATGTGAAAAAGAGAAATTACAATAATCTTGTAACCTTACTCTGTGCTTCAAGATTGTGATGTATTATGCAAATTATATTTGTAACATGCATATGAGGGAGGTATTGTTTGCACTGTATGAATAAATACACAGAAGTTTAAAACAATTAAAATACTTTGATCAAAACTGCATGGTTAATAACAGGTAGAAAAGAGATGCAAACACATATTTAAACTGATTCAAAAAATCATGTTCTCTTTAATGTTTAAATTATAACAGTGACTAGAAACTTGTGTTCATAAATCTAGATGGGCTCCAGGTTAAAATGAAAATTGATTCTAAAAGGAATACAAATCTTGCAGCTGCATCATACAGTGAAAACTATATATGTTTTGTAATCAGACTGACTTAAATCTAAATTCTGATGTTTTTATTTACTGCAAAAACAAAGAGATGCTCCACTGAGTTCTTATGAGAGTCAAAGACTTGCCAGTGCCAATCACCAGAGGGATAAATGGATGCTGGAAAACAGCCTGTAAGAAGAGGGATATAGATGGAAAAAAGGAGAGGATCTGGCCCTTCTTTCTCAGTCTAAACTTTGAGAGGTAGCTAAGCCTAAATTGATCTTAGACAGTGAGGGTATAGGATGGTGTTTTAAATATAGGTTTATTATTATTTATGTATGGCAAAGCCAATAGGTCAGGGAATGACTGACATTGAAAAAAATAACTTATAAAAAAATATTTGCAAAAGAAAAATCTGAGAAAGGACTGTTATCCAAACCCAAATTCTTAAAACTAAACAATAATAAAAGGAACTACCTTACTTAAAAATGGGCAAAAGACCTGAACAGGCACCTCAACTATGAAGATATAGAAATGGCAAATAAGCACATGAAAAGGTGCTCCACATCATATGTCATCAGGGAAATGCAAATTAAAACAATGAGATACTACTACATACCTATTAGAATGACCTAAATCAAGAACACTCACAATAGCATATGTTGGAGCAGATGTAGAGCAAAAGGAGCTCTTATTATTCTTTGCTAGTGGGAATGTAAAATGGTATAGACACTTTGGAAGAAGTTTAGCAGTTTCTTACAAAACTATACATACTCTTACCATACAGTCCAGCAAATGTGTTCCTTGGTACTTATTCAAAGGAGTTGAAAAACCTACAAATGGGTGTTCATAGCAGCTGTATTCATAATTGCCAAAACATGGAAGCAATCAAGATGTCCTTCAGTTTGTGAATGGATGAATAAGCTGTGGTACATCCAGACAGTGGAATGTGATTCAGTGCTAAAAAGTAATGAGCTATCAAATCATGAAAAGACATGAAAGATGGGGCACCTGGGTGGCTCATTTAGTTGAGCATTTGACTGAATCAAGTCATGATCTCGCAGTTCAAGTCCTGCATCAGGCTGTCTGCTGTCAACATGAGTACTCTGTCTTCCTCTCTATCTCCCTCTCCTCTGCTCATTCTGTCTCTTCTTCTGTATCTCTCTCTGTCTCTCTCTCTGTATCTATCTATCTATCTATCTATCTATCTATCTATCTATCTATCTATCTACTATCCAAAAATGAAATAAACTTTAAGGGCTCCTGGGTGGCTCTGTCAATTAAGCATCCAACTATGACTCATATCATGATCTCATGGCTCATTAGTTCAACCTGCATTTGGACTGTGTTTAGAAGCTCAGAGTCTGGAACCTGCTTCAGATTCTGTGTCCCCCTCTCTTTGCCCTCCCCTGCTTGCTCACTCTCTCTCCCTCCCTCCCTCTCCCACCCTCTCTTTCTTTCTCTCTCTCAAAAATAAATAAACAGCTTAAAATTTTTTAATAAATAAACTTTAAAAAAAGACATGGAAGAAACTTAAATGCATATTTCTAAGTACAAGAAGCCAACTTTATAACAATCTAGAAAAGGCAAAACTATGCAGACAGTAGAGAAATTAATGATTGTCAGAGCCTCTGGGGGAGAGAGGGATTGACAAGTGAAATACAGAATTTTATGGTGCAGAAATTACTCTGTGTGACACTATAATGGTTAAACATATAAGAGATACATATAATTATATATTAATCACAACCCATAAAATGACAACACCAAGAGTGAATACTAACATAACCTATAGACTTCGGGTGATAATGATGTATAGCAGTATGTTCACCAATTATACCAAATGTACAACTCTAATGGAGGGTGTTTCTCCTGGGAAAGACTGTGCATGTGGGAAGACAAGAGACATGTGGGAAATCTCTGTACTTCTGCTCAATTTTCTGTGAGCCTAAAACTGCCCTAAAAAAAGTCTTTAAAAAAATAAAGACAGTGCTTTATATTCATAGTTCCCAGAGAGGGGAGCATGCCACATACCACTGGGACCACACAGGAAAGCACCAGAACTGGTCATGAAGTAGAAAGACTGGGGGAAATTGGACAAGAGACTTTCTATTCTCTACAAGAAATAATGGGCAAGGCAGAGTAAGCAGGTTTAGGGTTGGCTAGTTTAAGTAATTTCAGCTGATTCTGTGGCATAGGAGCTCTGGGATGAGTGCAGTAGATGGGTAGTATCCCAGAGTTTTATAGCTTGATAAAGGCAGTTATGAAAGTATGGGTCCTGGATTGGGTCATACTTATGAGCTGAGGGAGTTAATCACCACTAAACCTGCCTTCAAGAAATATTAAAAGGAGTTCTTCAAGCTATGTAAGTACACAAATTGATAACATGAAAATATATAAGGTATTTGTAAAGGTAAGCATATAATCAAATTCAGAATACTCTCATATATAATCTGGTGGTATATTAGCCATTTAATTCCAGGATAAAGAACAAAAGTATTAAAATAGCTATACCTACAATACTTTGTTAATTGATGCACAAGGTTAAAAAGGTTAAATTATGACATCAAAACATAAAAGGGGAAGAATAAGATGGTAGAGTTTTTGTATACAATTAAAGTTATGTTGCTATCAGTGTAAATAGACTGCCACCTCTGTAAGTTGTTTTATGTAAACCTCCTGGTAACCACAAAGCACAAACCTACAGTAGACACATAAAAGATTAAGAGAAGTAAATCGAAGCATACCACTTTGGAAAATTTTTCACAGGGAAAGTAGCGAGAGAGAGGAAAAGATACAAGAGAACTACAAAATAACCAGGAAACAATTAAAACCTAGCATTAATAAGTCCTTAACTATCAATAATTGCTCTTAATATAAATGAATCAAATTTTCCAATCAAAAGACATTGAGTGGCTCAATGGATTAAAAAAAAAAAAACAAGACCCAACTAATGCTGCCTACAAGAGACTTCAGCTTTGAGGACACACGTTGGCTCAAAGTGAAGGGATTGAAAAGGATGTTCCATGCAAATGGAAATCAATAGAGAGCAAGGGTATCTATAGTTATATCCAACAAAATAGAGTTTAAGTTAAAAATAAAATGTTCACAAGAGATAACAAAGGTCATTATATAATAAGTCAATTCAAGAGAATATAAAACTCACATAGGATATGCACTACAGACACACACACACACACACACACACACACATATCACATAGAATATGCACTACACATATATAAAGATGTATATGTTAGAATATGTGAGTATTCACAAGGAATTAGTGAATTTTTTCCATAATATTTTATTGTCAAATTGTTTTCCATACAACACCCAGTGCTCTTCCCCATAAGTGCCCTCCACCATCACCACCACCTCTTTTCCCCCCTCCCCCTTCCCCTTCAACTCTCAGTTCATTTTCAGCATTCAATACTCTCAATTTTTGCATCCCTCTCTCTCCCCAACTCTCTCTCCCTCCTCCGCTCCCCCTGGTTCTCCATTAGGTTTCTCCTGTTTTCCTATTAGACCTATGAGTAAAAACATATGGTATCTGTCCTTCTCTGCCTGGCTTACTTCACTCAGCATGACACTCTCGAGGTCCATCCACTTTCCTACAAATGGCCATATGTCATTCCCTCTCATTGCCGTGTAGTACTCCATCGTGAATATATACCACATCTTCCTGATCCATTCATCAGGTGATGGACATTTAAGCTCTTTCCATGTTTTGGCTATTGTTGACATTGCTGCTATGAACACTGGGGTACACGTGCTCCTATGCATCAGCATTTCTGTCTCTCTTGGGTAAATCCCCAGCAATGCTATTGCTGGGTCATAAGGGAGTTCTATGGATAGTTTTTTGAGGAACCTCCACACTGTTCTCCAGAGCGGCTGCACCAGTTTACATTCCCACCAACAGTGTAGGAGGGTGCCCGTCTCTCCACACCCTTGCCAACATCTATAGTCTCTTGATTTGTTCATTTAAGCCACTCTGACTGGCGTGAGGTGGTATCTCAGTATGGTTTTGCTTTGTGTTTCCCTGATGATGAGTGATGTTGAGCATCGTTTTATGTGTCTATAGGCCATCTTGATGTCCTCTTTGGAGAAGTGTCTGTTCATGTTTTCTGCCCGGGAGGTTCCAGGTTCCCCTCAAGTCAGCCCATTCGTCACCACCCCCAGGACAGCTGCACCTCTGCCCTGCCCCCCCACATAGTAGGTGGTCAGTAAATCATTGTTCAATTAATGAATACATGAAATACTATACTGCCGTCAAAAAGGATGTCACCGAATGATGTCTAATGAGGAGGGAAGAATAACGCACCCTCCAGAGTCCACATCTTAACCCCCAGGACCTGCACACATGCTCTCCCGTGTGGCAAATGCACCAATATTCTTCTCAAAACTAGATCAAACTATCCTCAAATTCATATGGAACCACAAAAGACCCCGATTAGCCAAAGTTATATTGAAGAAGAAAACCAAAATGGGAGGCATCACAATCCCAGACTTTAGCCTCTACTACAAAGCTGTCATCATCAAGACAGTATGGTATTGGCACAAAAACAGACACATAGACCAATGCAATAGAATAGAGAACACAGAACTGGTCCCACAAATGTACGGTCAATTAATTTTTGACAAAGCAGGAAAGAGTATCCGATGGAAAAAAGACTGCCTCTTTAGCAGGTGGTGCTGGGAAAACTGGACAGCAACATGCAGAAGAATGAAACTAGACCACTTTCTTACACCATACACAAAAATAAACTCAAAATGGCTGAAGGACCTGAATGTGAGACAGGAAACCATCAAAACCCTAGAGGAGAAAGTAGGGAAAGAAAAACATCCTAGACCTCCACTGCAGCAATTTCCTACTTGACACATCCTCAAAGGCAAGGGATATTAAAGCAAAACTGAACCCTTGGGACTTCATCAAGATAAAAAGCTTCTGCAAGGCAAAGGAAACAATCAAGAAAACTAATAGGCAACCAACAGAATGGGAAAAGATAGTTGCAAATGACATATCAGATAAAGGACTAATATGGAAAATATACAAGGAATTAGTGATAATTATTGCTTCCAATGTGGAGAATTCAGGGACGGAATGACTAGAAGGAGAGAGACCTATTTTTGCTGCATAACCTCCACTTACATTTTTTAATTTTTTACCATGTGCAAGTATTATTTAGTCAAAATATATTTTAAGAATACTTTATGACTTTTTAAATAAAAGTGAGAGGAAAGTCCATCTTTCTCATGACCAAGCAGAGTCCTAAGAGGATGAAGTGATTTGCCCCAGGTCATGCAAAAACTAGAGAAGGTGCTGATAACTTGATGAAGGAGCTCCAGCAGGGAAGGAACTAAGATTGGCTCCCTCTCCTCTTCTGTCCATTTCTTAACAGGATTATTGTGTTTTGGGTGTTGAGTTTGATAAGTTCTTTGTACATTTTGGATACTAGCCTTTTATCAGATATGTCATTTGCAAATATCTATTCTCATTCTTTAGGCTGCCTTTTAGTTTTGTTGGTTGTTTTCTTCACTGTGCAGAAGCCTTTTATCTTGATAAAGCCCCAATAGTTCGTTTTTGCTTTTATTTCCCTTGCCTCCAGAGACATGTCTATTAAGAATTTGCTCCAGCTGAGCCCAAAGAGCTTGGTGCCTGTTTCCTTCTCTAGGATTTTGATGGTTTTCTGTCTCACATTTAGGTCTTTCATCCATTTTGAATTTATTATTGTGGATAGTGCCAGGACGTGGTACAGTTTTATTCTTCTGCATATTGCTATCCAATTTCCCCAACACTATTTGTTGAAAAGACTGTCTTTTTTTCCATTGGATATTCTTTCCTGCTTTGTCAAAGATGAGCTGACCATATAGATCACTACTTACCACTGAGGATGATATTAGCTGTGGTTCTTTCATATATGGCCCGTTTAATGTTGAGGTATTTCCTTCTATCCCTACTGTCTTGAGGGTTTTTATCAAGAAATGATGCTGTATTTTGTCAAATGCTTTTTCTGCATCTATTGAGAGAATCATATGGTTCTTATCCTTTCTTTTGTTAAT
Organism: Mungos mungo; assembly: GCA_004023785.1. NCBI lineage: Eukaryota > Metazoa > Chordata > Mammalia > Carnivora > Herpestidae > Mungos > Mungos mungo. Next base: position 10,070 of record PISW01015727.1, read on the forward strand.
GTGGTGTATCACATATATTGATTTGCACATACTGAACCAGACATACATCCCAGGAATAAATTCCACTTGATCATGATGAATAATTCTTTTAATGTACTGTTGAATTCAATTTGCTAGTATCTTGTTGAGAATTTTTGCGTCAATGTTCATCAGAGATATCAGTCTATAATTCTCCTTTTTTTGCGGGATTTTTGTCTGATTTTAGAATCAAGGTAATGCTGGACTCATAGAATGAATTTTGAAGTTTTCCATCCATTTCTATCTTTTGGAACAGTTTCAAAAGAATAGGTGTTAATTCTTCTTTAAGTGTTTGATGGAATTCCCCTGGGAAGCCATCCAGTCCTGGACTCTTGTTTGTTGGAAAATTCTTGTTTACTGAGTTAATTTCGTTACTGGTTATGGGTCTGCTCAAATTTTCTATTTCTTCAGGTCATCTATTTCTATTTTTTCAAGTCATCATCTCACAGTGGTGGAATGGAGTCCATCATTGGGCTCCATGCTGAGCATGGAGCCTTCTTGGAATTTTCTCTCTCCCTCTCTTTCTGCCCATCCTCCACTCATTCTCTCTCCCTCTCTCTCTCTCTCTCTCTCTCTCTCTCTCTCTCTCTCTCTCTCTCTTTCTCCATAAACAAACAAACATTTTAAGCTTCATTGAGTATGCTTAATAAAGAATAATGATGAGTAGTAACCATAAGGATTGTAACTAAGGATGTTGATGGTATTGACTTGCCGGAGTCCATGTCCATCTCCAGCAAGTCCAGGTTTCCCTGAAAGATGAACGGTGTCAGAGAGAGAGAGAGAGAGAGAGAGAGAGAGAGAGAGAGAGAGAGAGAGAGAGCGCCTCAGTTTTCTTTCTCATCACCAGGCAGGCATCTCTGCCCTGTCAGTATGGGTGTCTTTATTTATAGATCAAACAATAACATGACATCAGAAAGTGGAATTTTTACAATGGATAAATCTCTGCAATAAGATGCTTTGGAAAGTGTACAGAAACAGGTTTTGCAGAAGTATTCTTGCAGAACTACTCCAATCATAGTGAGGTTGAGTAAATCTAAGAAATTAACAGGGTGTTCTTAGTGAAAATCAGGATAACATACATATTTGTTTAAATTGGTAGTAAAGTTTGCAACTAAGAATATAGCAGAATGTTCTCAGTGAAAATTAGATATATAGGTAGGCTAGGAGTCATTCTGTCTGGCTCACAAAAGGAAGAATGTGTTTGAACTGGTTAGTAAGTTGCTTGTGTAAACCTTTTTATTTGATGTTGAAGGTATAAGCACCATAGGGGCCCTAGATGTACCGGCCTTTGCTTATGGGTTTATGTTGTAACTACTCTTATCCATCCTCATTACAGATATCAACGTAAGGGAAGGTATTTGTGGCACCGGTTAGCAAAGGTATATGTAGTAACTTATGTCTGGCTCTTGTCTGTTTCTTATCTCTAAGTTAGGCTTTTTTTCTCCAGGCCAGAGTTAATTGTAAATCTTGTGTTCCTAACCCCCTTTATTATTTTATGTCTTTGATCTGCAAGGCCCATTAGGAGAGCCTTTTGACAAACATCTGCAGTGCTTTGTCTAGAATCTTCTTTGTAGAGGTGGAAATATGCTTCTTCTCATGAGGTATCTATATGGGGAATATCGGTCTGATTTGGAATATTGTGAGGCCTAGTCAATAATAGCAGGCCCATACCCAATATTAGTCAGTAGCAGACGGAGATATCAGTTTTGCTTCATGGCAGGAGCTGTGCAAATGTCTGCCATTTCCTCACTGTGACTGTGTCATCCAGCAAGGCTGGCGTGGCTCCCAGCAATGACTGACGTGGTAGTGGTGGTGGTGGTGGGTCTGGTGGTGACTATAAGGTGCTTGGCTATAAAAAATTTGAATGCTAGCATTATATTCTAAGTTTCCCAAGCTGAAAATGACTCCAAATAAAAGGAAAATTAACACACCTGGGAGACAAACCAGGATTCCCAGCACAGGCACAAACCAAGACTCTAATTGCTCCCTCAGCAAGGACTCCAGGGCCTGAAATGGCTGCATCCAGGAGGTTCAGCCCACGGGTTATATAAACGGACCAGCAGTGACCCATTTTTCATAACCCTGCTGGCCCCTTGGAATGCGTTTAGGAATAGATACAAAACTGGACAGCACTCTCATTTCTTGATGTTTATTTCCTAACTATTGGAATCAAGGCATCTTAAAAATTTCTAGGAGACTTTTTTTCCTCATCACAGGTATTTCATTACAGGTTTAACGCAATGATATTTAAAAAAAAAATTTCCATGAACTCCTGTTTCTAATTCAGGCTTTATTTTCTATGCATTTGTTTACCTTCATCTGTGAGGATTTTCTTCTTTATGTGCTGAGTTCTCATAGGCTGCAATCCCAAGCCTCTTCTGGTCTGGTAAAGCTAGAGATAATCATTGTAGAACCGGATATCAAATATATGGATCATGTTTGCCAACTTTATATCATTAGATGATTATGGAAGCAAAAAACTAAATCAGTGCTGTCTAGTATTTTCCAGTCTACACCACATAGAATGGTATTTGCACTGCTTTTTAGAGCACATTGATTTCTGTTAATGGTATATTTAAGGTGGAATTTCTATCTGTCTTATCATTATAAGAGGTGAAAATGTGTACAAGGGGGAAAGGTAGGATTTCTTTTAAATTTTTATTTAATGTTTATTATTGAGAGACATAGAGAGACAGAGCATAAGCATGGGAAGGGCAGAGAGAGAGGGAGACACAGAATCAGAAGCTGGCTCCAGGCTCTGAGCTGTCAGCACAGGGCCCAATGTAGGGCTCGAACTCACAAACCCTGAGATCATGACCTGAGCTGAACTCAGATGCTTAACCAATTGAGCCACCCAGGCACCCCAAGATCTTTTTAATCTATTGTTTTTATGTAGAAGAAATTTGTTTTCTCCTTTATAATAAATGGAAAAGACTTAGCCACTTCTGAGACTAGTTATCATGAAGTTAAATGCCATACCACCAATAACGTAATACATGAAGTTGAAAATGCAAATCGGATTTTTTTGTCTTCACAGCACATACTAAGGATTGAAAGACTCATATCTAAGAAAAGGAAATATGGTTAGTGCCCAGAGTTATTATTATTATAGTAGTCAAATGACACATTATAGTCCATTTAAAAACACAGGTTACAAAATGTTTTTTTAAATACATTAGGGGTGCCTGTGTGGTTCAGTCTGTTAAGCATTCAACTTTGGATTTCAGTTCAGATCGTAATCCCAAGGTTCATGAGTTCAACCTTTGCTTCAGGCTCCACACTAACAGCAAGGAGCCTGCTTGGGATTGGGATTCTCTCTCTCCACTACTCTCTCTCTCTCTCTCTCTCCCCTTCTGCATGCACACATGTACTTTCTCTTTCACATTCTTTCAAAATAAATAAACTTAAATAAAATATATATACATATATATATCCATGTAAATATATATGCATAGAAAAATCTAGAAAGATAGTCATTGCCAGTATTAGTCTCTAAATAGCGGGGAAATACAATGTTGTTACCTTTCCTTATTTGCATTTCTGATTTTCTACAATGCATACATATTGCTTTTGTAATTTTTAAGTGCACCTGAAATTAGCAATGAAATCCATCCTGCATCTCCAAAGATTCAATAAATTAAGTTTACTAAATAATAAAATGCCACCTAAAGATAAGCTACAGAAATCAAAATACAGTTTAGTGGAAACAAAACAGACGGTAGTCAGAAGTCCTGGGTTTTAGGTCCAGTTCTGCATCTACTAACTGTAAACTTGGGGTAACATTTAGAGCTTCAGTTTACTAGAGAATGAAAAAGTCATATAACATCACTCTTGTTTCATATGCTATGCACAGGCTGAGACATCAAGTGTAAAGCACTTTCAACCACCACATTGCTTAGACCTGCAGGTGTGTGGATGTACAAGCACATAAAGAAAACGAGCTCATGATCAGGAGAGACAGTTTGAGTTGTAAGTCACTGATAATTATTTGCAAGCTTTGAGAAAGTCACTGAGTGTCTGGCACTTCTGTTTTCTCAATAGGAAAGTGGAAATAAAAATCCTACTCGGAACATATTTCTCCTCATACCCAAATTTGAAGAGTTAATGAGATTGACCTTCAAAAAGAATTCTATGAAAGTTAGTAGTTATATGAGGAAGTAATAAAAAGGCTGAAAATTTAAGGTTTTTAGCCCAAAAGATGTATCTTAGAGATGGGATGTCTATAAGCATCAGATCTAGCAATGATAATCCTTCCTTCTTAGGGACATGTCAACAATTTTAGTACCTTGCCATTAGGGAAATAATGGAGTTTGGTTTGATATTACAATCTTAACATCATAACAATAATAGCTATTGAGCACTTACTCTGTCCTATATTATGTGCCAGTGCGCACCCTGCACCACAGATCGATTAAATCTGAACATTTGTGGGTGGAGCCCAGGCATCAATACCTTGTAAATGCTCTGGCGTATGACAGTACACAATCTTGAGAACCATTGTCATAGAGCCTCACATCCAGTGAAAGTCTAAGAACAAATTCCAGACACCTAATGACAACTCACTTTTATGGGAACTGAGTGCTTGAAAATTTTTCTAAATATGCCTTATCCCATGTTATTTTTACAACCACCTTGGAAATTGGTTTATTTGTTTAAAATGTTTTTAATGTGTATTTAATTTTTAGAAAGAGAGAGAATGTAAGTTGGGTTGGGGGGTACAAAAAGAGAGGGAGATACAGAATCCAAGCAGGCTTTAGGCTCTGAGCTGTCGGCAACAGAGCCTGAGGTGGGGCTGGAACCCAGGAATGGTCAGATCATGACCTGAGCTGATGTTGGACACTTAACCAACTGAGCCACCCAAAGACCCGGGAAATTGATTTCTTTGTCAATAAAAAGCATCCTGGAATGCAAGGATTTCATCAGAAGAAAAGCTTCATTGCTGTGCAGCTGATAAGCCAAGGAGACACAGCCTTGGGCTGCAAACCAAAGTAGCTCCATCAGGGAAGGGTCAGGCTTGAAGTTAAATAGGCAAAAGCCGCAAGTTCTGTGCCCTCTGCAGAGATTGATCAGGTCAGGTCCCAAACTCCAAGTTTCAGAACCAGAGTGACAAGCAGGATACACTATTTCTGGTCGTTTCACAAAATGGCAGCTCTTGGAGAGCATGACAAGATATGATTCAAGGGTTCCGGGAGAGGTTTTTGAGGTGTGGAGGGGGTTGTGGGTTTGTTGGGGGTTTTTTTTGGGGGGGGGGTGTTTGGTGTATTTTGCTGAATTTTGTGCAAGCTTGTCCTCCCAGGCTGAGTCATGGTCATTTGGCCTGATTAAAATTTTACTTTCTCTCCCTTGACATAAGGGAACTCATCTTGCCTATTAGCAGTTGCTGTTTAATTATTGGGGTCTTTTGTTCTCATTTTAATCTATCAGATACAGAAATTGACTTGTCACCCAATGATACAACTGTAACTACCACACTACCCTGACACTGTGTCAATTTGAGAAGGGATCTATGCATTCATATTCAGAAACTATTTGGGAATTGCACAAATGACAAGGAAATTTCATTTCTGAAGCTTATCCAAGCACAAAAGATGAAGTATGCTGCTTGTTACCTATAGGATAGAGGACCTCAGACCTGAGCGTGCATC
>PISW01015728.1:0-15709 GCA_004023785.1 Mungos mungo
CTCCGTGCTCCCCACCCTCTGTGCTCCCACACTTTCCGTGCTCCCCACCTTCCGTGCTCCCCACCCTCCGTGCTCTGAACACGGCTTTCCCTCTGCTGGAAATGCTCTTCCTTCCCTCTTGAACCCTGTACCTTCAGCAGGTCCTTCAGAACGCGCCTGTTCCCCCTTCCCTCGCAGACGAGGCTGATCGCCTTGCTTCAGGACAGCACGGTCTGTGAGCTTCTCCCCCTGCTAGGAGAGAGGGCAGGTATTTTCGAGATACACCGATGTGACCCCATGGCCCCCTTCCTCCCCAGCCGGGTAGTCAGTCCCCTGCCCTGAGGGAGGGAGGGCGTGGGCAGTCACGCCAGGAGCACATTGATTCGCACTTGTCAGGAACAGCGCTGCAGGCAGGCTAACTGCGGTGTCCCTGCACCCGGACACCCACACAGCCCGGCGCCAAACTTCACGGAGACTCAGAGATTTCCCAAGCGTGGCTTCCCCTCCTCTGACATATTCAAAACGAGGCAGAAGTGCGTGTAACTTCCCTTTGTGCAAGGAAGGTGTTGGTGACCCCGAGAAGGAGGGGGCGGGCCTGGCGCCAGCAGGCGTCTCTAAGTGAGATGGGCGCAGCTGGGCATCAGGGTGCTGCCCGCCCCCCGCCCCCCTGCAGCGGAGGGTCCGTGACTGTCTCACCCCCACCCTCAGCCCGCCCAGCGTGCACACACAGTGGGATGGACACGTCTGTCAGACAAGTGCGTGTGGGAATAGTGGTAGGGCTTTAGGCCAGAACAGGGTGGTTTTTTATAAAATGCTTATTTATTTTTGAGAGAGACCGAGCACAAGCAGGGGACGGGCAGAGAGCGAGGGAGACACAGAATCCGAAGCAGCTCCAGGCTCTGAGCTGTCAGCACAGAGCCCAGCGCGGGGCTCAAACTCTTGAACTGTGAGATAATGACCTGAGCCGAGGTCAGAGGTTAACCAGCCGAGCCCCCCAGGCGCCCTGAGAGCAGAGTGGTTTTTAAAAAATGCTTCCTATCTGTGTTTCCCCCAAGGGAAAAAGCAAGATAATAGAACAATTACCATCTATTATTCAGCACACGCACACAGGGGCATAAAACGGATTAAGCATCTAACATCAAAGATGAGACTCTCATATTAAATTTTATACACACGCGTGTTCTGAAGCAAAGTGACCCAGCAGAACGCAAATAAACTGATGAACAAAGAAATGTGAGACAAATAAGAAATAAAAAGGACCCGCAAGTAACGATATTGTTATCAGATGAAAAGGAAAAACAAACAGTAAAGAATAAAGAGGCTACTTTATTTTTATTTATTTACTTATTTGTTTATTTATTTATTTATTTATTTTCTTTTATGGTTTATTGTCAAGCTGGCCTCCATATCACACCCAGCGCTCATCCCCACGAGTGGAAAAAGGCTACTTTAAAACTTGATCTTGGGGGCGCCGGGGTGGCTCAGTTGGTTAAGCGTCTGACGTCAGCTCAGGTCCTGCCTCAAAACATATCGGATCCAAGCTGTGGGAGACACAGTAAGAAAGTGGCCAAGCCCTGTCTTTCGGTACATTAATAATATGTTAAGTAGAAAAATGTTAAGGAGAATAATCAAAGAATGTCATGAACACATTTTATTTACTCGATATTTGTAAAAACTGTGTTCTCTGTCACGTGTCCATGAGACAGGTACACACTGACCACAGTCCGTGTCTCAAAGAAGAGCCCGTCAGCTTCCACAGGCTGTCCGTATTTTCCGGCAACGACAAACAGAATTAAAGTCATCACAACAAGCTCAGCGTAAAACCAACGCGAACATTAGAAATCCTCCCTACATAGCTCTTGTTTTTTTTTATTTTTTATTATTTTAAATGTTTATTTATTTATTATTTATTTATTTATTTATTTTGAGATACAGAGAGACAGCGCAAGCAGGGAAGGGTCAGAGAGAGAGGGAGACACAGAATCCGAAGCAGGCTCCAGGTTCTGAGCTAGCTGTCAGCACAGAGCCCGATGCGGGGTTTGAACCCACAAACCGTGAGATCATGACCTGAGCCAAAGCTGGAAGCTTAACTGACTGAGCCACCCAGGTGCCCCTACATAGCTCTTCTGTGGCAGAGGAAATGAAAACTAAATCGATTGTGTAGAAAATAGTGCTGGTGAGGCCATCACAACACAAAATACTTGGGACACCAGGACCCAGACTGGGCTGGGAGAGACTGACGTCTTAAAGATTTTCTTCTGCAAATCGGAAAGAGCAGAGATAAAGTCCCTGTCCCACTGCAAGACGCAGGCAGCGGACATGAGGAGGTTCAACAGCCAGGCGTCACGACCCGTCACGGAAGCAAGAGTACGAAAGTAATAAGTGTACAGTAGAAATTAATGAACAAAACCTAAAAAAACAGTATGAATAAAATAGCTCAAAACCTGTTTCTTAGCAATGCAATGTCCACATTGACAGGTGTTGGCCAGGCTGCGGAGGAAGATGGAAAGGGCACAGGGTGGGCATTGGAAGGAGAGCCTGGTGGGGAGGTGCCCACAGCGGGGCGGGCACGGAGCCCCCAGGCCTGCTGATGCCCGCCTGGCCCCCCGGACGGCCACCTGGCCTCCTGGGCCTTGGAACCCATCCTCACAGTCAGTTACCGTTTGTAAATTGTGCAGAACGGGATTTTTAAAGGAGAATCTATGTTAAGCAAACAAAGCATATGGACCCCGAAAGTTAAAACAATGCCACACACAGCCACGTGATCATACATTTTGAAATCTCGCTGGAATGAATGAATTTCTAGGAAACTCTGTTTAGTAAATGCCACTGAGAGACAGGAAACTGGAATGGACCGGCGCTGTGGGAGACAGGGGAGGCACTCCGGTGGGAGTGCTCTTCTGCCTGTGGAAACTATTGTCTTATTCCTTCATTTGTTTAACAAATACTGACTAATTATCTACTATGTGCCTTCTGCTGCTTTCATTCTAGAGAAGGTACCACCATTTTTTTAATCTCTGTTTTTAAAACATTTCAAAAGTAATCTGTGCTTCGTAGAAAAAGGAGACAGAGTATCAGCTGGTCCAGACACACAGCCAACGGCTCCGGGTCTTGCCCGGTCCCACCTGTCTGCCCTGTGCCCTTATGAATGTTTACCCACTTGTCCGTGGGCCTGTCATCTCTCCGTGTCCCCTTTCTGTGCGCGTGTGTGGTCAGGTCCTGTAGGAGAAGGACATCCACTGGCTCACTTTCCTTCTGCATCATGGACCTTCGGTAGAGACGGCACCGGGTCCTAATGATGCCAGTTTCATCACTCGTGCTCGAGGTGTGTGATTGAACCCACACGGGAGGCAGGGGAATCCCAGGTCGCTCGCTCCTACTGCGTGAAGAACGGTGGTCCAAGGTCAAGGTTGTGGAGGACCCGCGGGGTGTTTCAACTGAACGTTGGTGATGCAATCCTACTCTGGGAGTGTCGTTTTCTCCTCCTAGCTCCTCTGCTACGGCCTTCCTCCAGTGTAGCCGGTTCTGATGCACATTCTGGAGCCTCTTGGGATCCCACCCGGCTCTTGGTGTTGGGATTACTCCCGTAGTAGTAGTAACAACAGGGGGGCTGTTTAGCTGGCCCTCAGTGTCAGCACGGTCAGCGCTGCTGGCTCCCTTCCGGCTCGGGAGGCCCCCCGCTGGGTTTGTTTTTATGAATGAAGGCCTGGGTGGGTCCTTGGGCGAGGACTGTGGGTTTCCTCTGCAGCGCACACATCTGTTTCCTGAGCAGGCCTCTCCCTTGAATGGCTAACTATGGGCCCCGCGAAAGTGGGGGAGGCCTCGCAGCAGGAAGAGGGGGGCGGGCATCCTGGGGACGCCCCCTTCCCACGGCCCTCCCGGGCCCAGTGCCAGGCGGGGAGGCTTCCCCTTGCGAGCTGATAACCCGGCACGGACGCCCTCCTCACTGGGCCCCGGGCCGGCCCGGTGACTTGTCCCCACGCAGTGCCCCTGAGCCAAGAGACCCCCGGAGAGTCCTCTCTGGAAGCCGTCAGAGCCCAGCAGCTGATGAGGGCTCTGTGTCCTTTTGAACCCTGAGGACACAGGCATTAGGGGAGGAAGCAATGTTTCTCCTTCATGCTTGAAAAGTGCCACCGATTCGTGGCAGGCTGCCTGTGGCCATGGGGAGCGGCACGGAGGCTCCTGGACCTTCCCCCACCCCCACCCCGGTTTCTGTCCCACCTGAATTCTCCAGGAGCCGCTGGGAATCTCTCTTCTCAAAGGAAAGCCTCCCGGAGGGAATGCGGTGCGCTGTCGAGGTGAAGCTGTCATGCCCGGAGCAGGCGTCTCTTGGCTCGTGTTGGCTGATGTCCCCGTGACACGTGAAAACTTCACCGAGGCCGTGCGGGCACCCCAGTGTCCCGGGTCCCTGGTGTGTGCAATCCCATGCTGGGTGGGGGGCTGGGGGTGCTCAGCTCTGATCTGGTCCTTTTATGCCTTGAAACCTCTCTGGGAAATTTGTTTTCCTTAGAAAACAGTGTTGGGCTCTATCTTGGGGAGGAAAGTTTCCTCTGACTGTCGCTTGTAGACTCTATTTCAGGTGAGTGACGGGGGCTTGCTGACCGGCCCCCCATCGTTGGCTCGGGGCAAACAATCCGCCTCCTGGACTCTGAGCATGGCGCTTCCCCAAGGCCCCCCGGGGGACCTCTCAACCTGCCTCTCCACACCTTTCCGCTTTTGCTTTTCCAACACTGTGGCATTTTCACACCAGTATTTCTGCCTACCCTTTGATTAAAAATAGAAATTTAAGGAGCATCTGGGTGGCTCAGTAAGTTGCATGGCTGACTGTGGCTCAGGTCGTGATCTCACGTTTATGGGTTCAAGCCCTGCGTCAGGCTCTGTGCTGACAGCTAACTCAGAGCCTGGAGCTGCTTTGGATTCTGTCTCTCCCTCTCTCTCTCTCTGACCTTTCCCCACTCATGGTCTGTTTCTGTCTCAGTAATAAATAAATATACATATTTAAAAAAATAAAAATAAAAACAGATATTTGAGAAAATGGGAAACAGAAATAGGAAGCACTCTGTCTAGTGCATCTGTTGAATTGCCTAGAGATTCTGATGGGCCTGCCCAGCACTTAGAATTTCTTCCCATTTTGTTTGAATTAGAACAGAGGATGTGCATCCTATCGGGCCTTTCGGTATTCTATATCACCTAGTATGATGTAGCTTGAACCAAACCTGAGAAAAATTCACCACCCTTTTAGTTTCTACATTTTTAAAGAAAGATGTTTGAGGTTCAAAGTCAGCCAAAACACGCTCTATTTCGGAGTTAGGAAGACACAGGAAAACGACCAGTCTGGTTTAGGGATGACGCGCCCAGAACCACAAAGTGCGGGTGTCCGCTGACATGTGCTCCATTTTGGTGCCTGGGCGGCTCAGGCAGCTCAGCCGGTTGGCGTCCAACTTCCGTTCAGGTCATAAACTCACGGTTTGCGAGTTCGAGCCCTGCGGCGGGCTCTGTGCTGACAGTGAGCACTCGCTCCGGATCCTGTCTCCCTCCCTCTCTGGCCCTCCCCTGTTCACATTCTCTCTCTCTCTCAAAAATAAATACCTAAAAAAATGGAAAAAAATGAGCTCTGTTTCAAATGAGAAAAGAGCGACCTACCCTCATTCTTCCCCACTTCCCTGAGCATGACGTATTCCCTTTAAGTGTCTATGGCTTCAGCTCTAGACCATTTATTATTTTGCTGCATTTTTGGAGACACTGTTTTACTTCCTTCCAAATTTGTTAAGCAAAATACAGCTTTTCCCATTTTTATTTATTTATTTTGAGAGAGGAGGGGGAGGGGCAGAGAAAGAGAGAAAGAGAGAATCCCAAGCAGAGCCCAACATGGAGCTTGATCCCGTGACCCTGGGATCATGTCCTGAGCCTAAATCAAGAGCAGACTTTCAACCAACTGAGCCACCCAGGAGCCCTGTGAAATATAGTTCTTAAGAAATCTATAAATCAGGGAGCAAGTTTGGCATGCATATATAATTATTTTTCTTTCTTTCTTCCTTTTTTGTTTTTGTTTTTCATTTACTGAGATTTACCTAGAGAGAATTGAGGGAGCTGCAAATCTTAGGCTCTCATGCCTGCAACCTAACCCTGGAAACAGTAATATCAGTTGCACACTAGAAAAAAATTTAAATGTTTTATTTATTTTTGAGAGAGAGAGACAGACAGTGTGAGCAGGGGAGGGTCAGAGAGAGAGGGAGACACAGAATCTGAAGACAAGCTCCAGGCTCTGAGCTGTCAGCACAGAGCCTGACGCGGGGCTCGAACCCACGAACCATGAGATCATGACCTGAGCCGAAGCCGGACGCTCAACCGACTGAGCCCCCCAGGCGTTCCTAGCTGTACATATTTGAAGCATGTATAGGACTTTTTAAAAGTTGGGGGGTAATTTTCAAGCGGTCAGACGGCCTGGATAAGTGACCTCGATTTGTAGAGGATCTCAAGTGCATCAGGGTTTTGCCGTACTCCGGCGGGAGAGCAAACAGCAACTGTTTTGGGAAAGGAAATGGAGAAGTCGAGGCTGGGACAAAATAAATATGGTTCATCAAAGGCAACTTTATCCTCTGCGTAAATTCAACCATCGGATTGTTAGGATTCGCTCAGACCGCTCTCTGGAGTCTCACGCCCATGTATGCAGTGCCCTGGACCCCTCTTTGCTTCAATGCCCCATAAGTGTCCCTGCCTCAGTGTGTCCAGAGCTGAATTCATTACCCCTTGTCCTTAACTGATCTCTCTTGTGATGGAATACTAATTGATTCTTTCCTCTTCCTTGTAACCCTCGCGGATCACTCTTCCATACCGTCTGCAGAACGATCCCAGCAAAACCCAAACCTAATCATGTTTCTCTCATGATGAAAAGTCATTACTTTCCCCATTGCATTGGAAATTCATTTAGAGCCCATCTGGGATTTTCATGGTCCCGTCTCTGGCTACTTCTCTGCCACTCAGACCTTCCAGCCGTCCGTTCTTTCTTGGTGCCATTCTGTCTGCTCGCACATGTGTCCAGACTCTTGGGACCACTGCCAGCGCCAGGATACAGCCTTCTTCCCAAACACTCCCTCCAGCCGTCCATGTCCCTGGCCACCACGAATCTGTTCTCTACCCTGAGCGTTTGTCTTTTCCTTAATGCCCTACAAACATAATCCTACGGAATCCAGCCTTCCAATATTGGCTGCGTTCTCTCATCACAACGCCTTGAAGATTCATCCATGTCGACGGAGACGCCCGGGTGGCTCAGTAGGTTGAGTGACTGACTGTAGCTCAGGTCATGATCTCGTGGTTTGTGGGTTCAAGCCCTGCATCGGGCTCTGTGCTGACAGCTCAGAGCCTGCTTGGGATCCTCTGTCCGCACCTCTCTCTCTGCCCCTCTGTGGCTTGTGCCCTTTCAAAAATAAACATTAAAAAAACGAATCCACCATGGTGAGTGTGTCAAGTTCATCCTCTCTACGGCTGACTTACATTCCATTGTTCCCACCCACAGCTTTCATCATTCCTCTGTTGAGGGACCTTTTGGGTGTTTCCAGTTTGGGGCAATTATTAAATTAAATTATTAAAATTCTTAAATTAAATTAACAAAACACCAAGAGGTAGGATCGTTGGGTCATATGATAAGGGCATGTTTAACTTTATAAGAACCTACAACACTGTTTTCCAGAGTACATGCCTATTGTTTTTTAAAAAGACTCATAGTTGATTCTGATGTAGTCTGGGTCATTTCGGCTCTTATAATAAATAAATGCCATAGATTGGGAGGGCTTATAAGTAACACAAGCTTATTTCTTTAAATTTTTTTTTATATTTATTTTTGTTTTTGAGAGAGAGTGCGTGCATGAGCAGGGGAGGGCAGAGAGAGACAGACACAGAATTCGAAGCAGGTTCCAGGCTCTGAGCTGCCAGCATGGAGCCTGATGTGGGGCTCGAACCTGTGAACCGTGAGACCATGACCTGAGCCGAAGTTGGAAGTTTAACCCACTGAGCCCCCCAGACCCTTTCACAAGCTTCTTTCTTACAGTTCTGGAGGCTGGGAAGTTTCCGATTGGGTGTCCGGTGAGGGCGGCCTGCTTCCTGGTTCATAGACAGGGGGGGCCCTTTCCTGTGGATGCCCGTGCCATTCATGGGGGCTGCCCTCCCCCAGTCCAGTCATCTCCCCGAGCTGTGATTTCCTGACCCCGTCACACTGGAGGATAGGTGTCAACATCCGAATCTGGGAGGGGACACCCACAGTCCGTCCACAGCGCCTGCCCGGCCAGGTCTGGAAAGCAGGGCTGTGTGTATCATCATCTGGGGGTTAGTGTCTCCCATAAACGACAGTTGCCTGAAGAAACAGACTGCTGCGCGTGTTATGTTTGTCGCCTCTGTGTCCCGAAAACCTAACCGAGTGCCAACATGTGCTTCCTTTAGTCACATAGATAAGAGACGTCTGTCCTCCGCGAGGCTGGCCCACGGGGTGCCTGCAGGCTGCCCCCCACCCCCAGCGGCACCCCTGGGATCTGTGACACACCGGAAGATGATTCCTAACACTCCCCTCCTCCAGGTAACACAATTAGTGTCAGTGACAGTCATGGGATGATCGGTAATAACAGTGTATTCTTGATTTGTTCTGTAATCTTAAACAAAAATAGCAGGTAAACAGCACAAATTCAGTCAAATACTTTACGAACTCGACTTTGCATTTGCCACACAAAAGATACTCCATCTTGCAATCTGCGCCGTCTCACTATTTTAGATTCTAACCATAAATGAAAGCTCCATGCGATCACCTTGCAAGACAGATGGAAATAACTCAAGTCCTGTCTGTCTCTATAGTTACAGGACTGCTGGCCCCTATTTAGAGCCCATGGTTCAAGTGCAAGCGTCAGTCCTAGCGCGGGGGCTGAGACGTACCTGGCACGTGCTTGACCACCAGGCTCTCCCCTCCGGACGAAGGCAGGTCGCTAAGCCCGGAGCAGGGTCCCACCACGTAACCTGAGTTCTCTGGGTGAAACTCCATGTAGCATCCGATGTTTATTAAATGATACGAAATATAAATGCTTTCACTAAAGTTGACCATCCATACGGGTTCCCCAGGAACAGAGTCCCACAGACCAGGCAGTTGAAGGTAACAGGGTTCATCCGGTCCCTTGTCCACGGGTGTCCCGATCAGGGTGGGCCTGGGTTCCTCCGGGGCTGCGCTGGAGAACCTGTGGAGCCCCTGTGGCCGCAGCCGAGGGCATTGCGCGCTCTGCCCTCGGCCTCTGTCTGCCTGTGAACTGCGCCCTGCGGGCCTGTTCCCCTTCTGTTCCCATAAGGACGCCAGTCGTACTGGATCTGGTGCCCACCCGACTGAGCCCGACCACATCTGCAAAGACGCTCTTTCCGAATAAAGGCACAGGCACAGGTACCTGTGGTTGGGACCTGAATGTAAGTGTTTGGAGGGGACACAGTTCAACACAAAAACACACAAAACTCAACCGTGAAGCAGCTGCTGTGGGAACGTGGGTCAGCGAGAGCCTTCGCGTGCATGGAAGATTTCGTCACTGTGATTAGCTTATGGGGATATAAAGACAGATCTATTTTAGTGGGTTTGCAATTGTGCTTAGGTTCCTTACTACCGGGACGCAGCGCCTCCATCCCTGGCCGGCACCCCCAGCCCAGCTCTTGGGAGCCACGTGCTTGAAATCCCCGGTCATGCTCCTTCTGCCTTAAGGCCAGGCTCCCAAAGCAAGGGTAGAACACCAGGAAGGGAAACGGTGGCCTGTCCTCACAGGGCCTTGAAACTCCGGAGTTCACATCATTTTTCTCCCAGAGCATGAGCTTTCCTGGGTGGCAAGCAATGCTAATATAATCATAAATACAGTGTAAAGTAGGTTGTGAGTTTTACATAAACTTTAAAAATTGTATAGGAGACAACCAAATAGACCATTATCCAAGGAGCCATAAGTTACTTTCCTGGGTGACCGGGTTAAACTAAGACATGGCGGGAAGGGTCCATCTCAAACCAATAAGATTCAGAGCGTTTCTAGGTATGACCTCACCGTCTGTTTGCTCTAACTCATGAGCGGTGACGGAAGTAATCCTGCCTTCTCGCTGTCTCGGTGAACAGGTTGTGGGCACACAGCATCACATGGGGAAAGGGCTCTGAGTCCCACGACACACGTTTCCCAAGGGCTTGGAGGTGGCTCACGGCAGGTGGGGGAGCCCTCCCCCCACAGAGCCAGGTAGTAAGTATTTTAGGCTTTGTGAGTCAGTCCTCCCTCCCTCCCATTGTAGCACGAAAACATCCACGGGCCACACATAAACCAGGGAACGTGGCCGTGTTCCAGCACGACTTTACGAAAACAGGCGTTGGCCGGATGTGGCCCCTGGGCCACAGTTTGCCAACCTGTGACTTAGAGGGGGGTCACTGGGAGAACAGAGTGACTGTGATATGCGGAGGGGGCGGTGAAGTTCTCTACGCGCTAATGCTCTGTCTTTATGGAAACTCGGGGTTTTTCCTGCTCTCATGAAACAAAACTGCCGTAGAGTCTACAATGTAGGCATTGATTCAGTAGCTCTGACGCTTCAAGCGTGTGCTGCCTGTCCTCTGAGATGCTGGCTGTCATCTGGTGATGGGGGACAGGGAAAGGGGAAGGTGTCCCCACCATCCCTCCCCGCTGTGCCGACCCAGACTGCCTCGGAATCAGTGTCTCAGGCTGTGGGGTCCTCTCTGTAGTCATTACATTGATTCAGTGGGTCATACTGCATTTAAAAAACAGATCTGGGGGCCCCTGGGTGGCCTGCTCTTGGTTTCAGTTGAGGTCGTGATCCCATGGGTTGTGAGATCGAGTCCAGGGTCGGGTTTCGCGCTGGGAGCTCAGAGCCTGCTTGGGAGTCTCTCTCCCTCCCTCTCTCTGTCCCTCCCCCATCTCGTGCACACACGTTCTCTCTGCCTCCCTCTAAATAAATACATTAAATAAAACTTAAAAAAAAATAATAAAGATGAGAACTAGGCCGGGTTTGACAACGTGAGGCCAGCACAGGAAATAATGAGGCACATCGTGTATAGTGCACAGCAGTGTGTGACGGCCGTGCCCCTGAGCACAGGTGCGAGAGGCCTCCCACGGCGTCGCTGGAGCTGTCCTCAGGAAGAGAAAGTCGTTCACAGTCAAGTCCCTGACGGTCTCTCTGTTCCGGTTTAGGTGGGTGCGGCGGTTGTGAAAAATAAGGAAACACACAGGTGTAGAGAGATTTGGATGACTTCCCAAGCGCTTCTTGTGGACTGTCAAGAAGTCCTGGGGAGACCTGGGAAGCGGGCTAAGGTGCTGTTTGTTTTCTTCTGTAGACATGCTCGGTTCCAACCCTCTTCAGGGCCTGCCCCCATGAGAGAGTAACGTCCGCACGGGGGACGCTGTGACTGCACTCGCTCCCGACGGCTGTGGTCCCAGCTCCTGTCTGCGGAGTCGGGCCCTCTCCTCCTACCTGGGGGCCGACGTCAAGGTGAGAACCACATTAGGAGAATGAAAAATGGTTGTTGTTGTTGTTGTTGTTGTTGTTTTAGTGTTTATTTTTGACAGAGAGCGAGCACACTCAGCTCAGAGCCTGATGCCGGGCTCGAACCCAGGAACCCTGAGATCATGACCTGAGGCAAAATCAAGAGGCCGACACTTACCCAGCGGAGCCCCCCAGGCGGCCCAAGAATGGTTGGCTTTGAGCTCACCATTCCACGGTCCCCTGGTTACTACCAAGACCGACTTGCAGCGCAGGGCACACAAGACTTCAAGGCCAAACCCCTGCCTCCCCACGGCCTCCTTCTGGGAGCTGAGCACCCACCTCCCACATTAGCTCTTCCTGGAGGAACGCACCTGCGCTCATGGAGGTCTCTTCTCCCCTGCCCTGGCGGGAGCTGGGACTCCAGCAGGGTGATCCACGCAGTGGCAGGTGGCCCTGGGGGTCAGGCTAACGGCAGGGAAAAGTCGAGGTTCAGGAGAGCACACCACAACCCCAGAACGCTGCTTGCAATGCTGAGGCGAGCGGGCATTTATAAAGCACCCAGAAGATGATAGAAATAACAAAGCAGGAAATGTCAGGGCCCTAAATCATGCCCTGATGGTTGAGGCCTGAACAGTGCCTGCAACCCTGGTAGGGCTTCCAGGGCTCTTGGCCACAGAGCCTGGGTGCTGGGCCTGGGGCCTGGGCCTGGGGCCTGGGTGCTGGGCCTGGGGACTGGGGCCTGGGGCCTGGGCCTGGGGGCTGGGGTCCGCACCCCTCAGGCTGTGTCTGCACAGCTGGCAGATCCTAGCACAGGGGACCTCTCCCAGGCAGGGTGGCGGGACATAATGGCATCTGCACCTTCCAGTTACATTCTCTTCCAATATCCATTCACACCAAATCCACGCAGTGCAAGGCCGTGAGGGGGTGTCTCATCTGCTTTTCGAGAACGCCTGGGCAGAGGGGCCTACACATTCACTGCAAACGCTGTGGACCAACCAATATTCGGGCACACTCAGCCCCCTAGACGAGTGGGCTCAAAGCACCCAGTGATCTTTTATCGATGTATTTTATTGTCGAATATCAATGCCTATTTATTATATTTTAATCATTATTATTAATTTTTTATGTCTTTATTATTTTGTTTTGAGAGACAGAGACAGTGTGAGCAGGGGAGGGGCAGACAGAGAGGGAGACACAGAATCCGAAGCAGCTCCAGGCTCCGAGCTGTCAGCACAGAACCCGATGCAGGGCTCGGACCCACAAACTGTGAGATCATGACCTGAGCTGAAGTTGGATGCTTAACCGACTGAGCCACCCGGGCGCCCCTGTATTTTAATTATTAAATGTGTATTTTACTAAAACGTACATGATGAAAAGATTGACTAGTGTAATGAGCATGCTTCGCTGTGTATTAGCATTTTGCTGGTTCCCTTGGGCATTTTTGTGAAGATTTAACACACCCAGGGCTGTAGAGGCCCATCCTCCTACCGTCCCTCTGACACACTTGGAGTGGCCATATCCATCCGGCGGCAGGGGTCACACCCTGGCCGTGTGGCCTGTCACGTTCTCCCTGCAGGGGACGCACAAGCTACAGGTCACAGGGTGGGAGGGAAGAGAATTCCGGATAAGCGCCTCTTCCTCGTCAGCCTTAGTGTTGGTTTTATGGCAGAGAAGATGCACCTGCCTTGGCAGGGTCCGCTCTGCCCGGACAGCACCGTCCCTAGCGTGGGGGGAGGCCCGGCTGCGGAACGAACACGCGGCTGTCCGGTCAGGCGGGAGCCCCGCACCTGCCTCGATGTCAAGGTTGGCGCTCTCTCAGTGGCACCAGGAGTTAGGGTTACACTTTCCGCACTTCTTCGCAAAGGTAACCTTCTAGTAATGGCCGCGGACTACTTGAGATGGCGGGGACAGAGGAAGTCCTCCCTTCTGATGCGGGGTCTGGGCCCTGCTGTTCGTGAAACTTCCATGAGTGTGTGATCCCCGACAGACGGAGGTCCGTCCTGGGACCGGGCGAGGTGCCTCCTAGCCTCTCCTGGGGAGAGATGACAAGCCTTCTGGATGAGTTATTCCAGAACGGGATCAGGTGGAAGCAGGTGCCAAGGCAGAGTGTCACTTCTTTGGGGACTTGGGTTGAGGGTTTTCCCGGGGCCAGGCTCCCAGGGGAAGTGCCTGGGAAGTGGCCCGGCACCGTGGACGCCAGGTGCCGTGGACGCCAGGTGCCCCCAGAGCGGTGGAGCCACGATCCCGCTGCCCTTCACTCCCGTGCTTTCCTGACACTGGTTTCCAGGGACTCGGTCTGCGATGGCCGTTGGGACGGCAGGAGCCGGGTGCCCTCTGCGAGACCGCTGCCGCATCTCCGAGCTTCCTGCCCGCCAACCCGTGCCCGTCAGTCAGCGGAAACCAGACCAGAGCCGCCGGGAGGCTGCACCTGAGGCTGCCGAGGAGCCGTGTCTGGTGGGAACAGCACGGGAACTCTGCAAAGACAGAAGTTCGATCCCAAGGACCTTGACTTTATACTCGTCTCAGCAGGGAGGCCATGTGGAGGCTGTTGAAACGTATAAAGCTCCAAAGGCTCATGGCTGCGTCATTCTGGGGTGCGGGTGGGGGTTAAAGTCCGTCCCCCGCTGGCCGCCTGCCAGCCCTTCCCACGATGCTCTGGTCCCGGGTAGCACATGCCTTAGCCTCGGATTTTCTTTCAGTTCCCTGTTCAAATGTCACCTTACCGTCGGGTCTTCCCTGCTGGCCTAGGTAAGTCCTCCCTCTCCATCTCCGATGTCCTGCTTGTTTTCCGCCATTGTCCTCGCTACCGCTGGCCGGGTGCCACCTCATCGCCTCCCGGTGACCCTCCCGAATGTCCGTCCTCGGTGGATTTTACATTCTGCATTGTTACCGGCGGAGCCGTGTCCGGTGCAGATGGAGGTAAGTCCCCCACGAAGTACTCGCTAAAGGGACGAAAGACTGAACTTGTGTCTGAGTGGAGATGGCAAACTCGGGGTTCCTGGACGCCGTTTGTTTTTGTTTGTGTTTCATCTAAATAACTCATTTATGTCTCTTCCAAAAATGTACAGCGTCTCACAAAACGCACAGGGAAAAGATCAAAATTGGTAATCAGATCAGAGCCCGGTGAGAAATGAGGGCGGCCTCCTCTTGCAGGCAGAGAATGCTTATTCTGAAAGGTACATTCTAGCACATTCTCAGACAGAACGCAGGAAGTGGGGGATGTCTGAGGACGATGTTTCCCCAGCCTCTCCCGTGGCCGATGCAAGTCCTATGGGCTCGGCCACGCTCTTCTACTGTGGCGGGAAGACAAAGAATCCATCTCCCACCACACATGTACAGTTCGAGAAGATGGATAACATTTTCTCAATTGAAGATGTTCCTCAATAACCTTTTCTGAAATCTTTGGCACATTTTACTGCTGACCGACCAGAAAGCACATCAACTGATTAGGGGTGAGGGGGCAGTGCCCTTGGAGACAGCCTAGGTGCTGGTGTGAGGGAGGGTCCGCAGGGGTCTGGGCCTTTTCTGGTCGTGACCTAGTGCCAGCTGCTTTCAATCTTGATACACCTTTTTTTAAATGTTTCATTTACTTTTGAGAAAGAGAGAGAGAGAGAGAGAGAGAGAGAGAGAGAGAGAGAGAGAGAGAGAGAGACAGCACAAGCAGGGGAGGGCAGAGACAGAGGGAGACACAGAATCCGAAGCAGCTCCAGGCCCTGAGCTGTCAGCACAAAGCCCAGCACTGGGCTCTAACCCACGAACCATGAGATCATGACCTGAGCCGAAGTCAGACACTCAACCCACTGAGCCACCCAGGCGCCCCCAATATTGACACTTGACTTTTAAACACTAACAGGAAAAACTCTAGTTTTGAAAGCAGAGCTACATTATCAGCATTTTATTATGTTTCACAATTGTAACATTCTGATGTTTCACCCCCTAAATTTAAGAACCCCCGTTTAGCCAGAATGGCTCGGTTGGACTGTCAGAATCCCGAGGTGAAGCATTTTCCCAAGACCACTTACGTCCAGAGGAGGATTACTGAAAACGAGGCGAGCTCGGTTTTACTTGGTTTTGTTTTGGTTTTTCTCTGCGTATTAAAGATTCTCTTTTTCCACTGATCAAAGTGTCCCAAACAATTGTTCAATGCTTCAGCTGGTGTTGGATGTCCTGTCACACCCTGAAATGTCAGCTGCGACATTACCCTTTAAATACAGAAGTCAGGATTTGCCCCAGAGCCTTTGGTCTG
>PISW01015729.1:0-15756 GCA_004023785.1 Mungos mungo
ATATATAGGTATCCATTCTGTTGGTTGTTTCTTTGGAGACAATGAATCCAGATTTAGTGTATGCAAATTTGCTTTATCCAAAATCAAACTATTGAACTTAACGGACAGTAGTAATTATACATATCATGTCTAATTTGAAAAATCTTCCTTCCCATGTGCTTCTTTTCAAAATTGTTTTTGTGGGGTACCTGAGTGGCTCTGTTGGTCAAATGTCTGACTTCAGTTCAGATCATAATCTCATGGTTCATGAGTTTTAGCCCCACATGGGGCTCTGCTGTCAGTGCAGAGCCTGCTTTGGATTCACTGTTCCACCCTCTCTGCCCCTCCTCCACTTGTGTGCACCCACTCTCTCCTTCTCTCTCAAAAATAAACATTGAAAAAGTGTTTGTATTTTCACAAAAATGAAAACAGAAGTTAAATACTAAATTCCACTTGAAATCTTAGACGAGTGTGTGTCTTGTATAATGAATACTTGAATTTGTGTAGTCTCTGATATTTGTCCTTAATACTAGGTCATCTTATTCAGGAATTTCGTACCTGAGGTTCTTTTTAAAGAGGTTTATTAGGATATAATTTACATGTTGTATTACTTAATGTGTACAATTGATGGGTTTTTAACCAATTCATATGTAGGTACAAGCAATTCATTGCTAGTTTTAGGATACTTCATCACCTCCTAAAGAAACTTCATACTCTCTAGCTATCACCACTCTCATGCCTAAGCGATCACTAATCTGCTTATTTGATGTTTTTCCGGTGAGATATTGACATTTAACAAAGTGTACAACTTAATGATCTGATATCCCTATAAACTGTAAAACACAAAACATTTATAACGAGCTAATGCTCATTATATCAGTTATAAATTTTTTGTGTGCGACAAAAATTTTTAAAGCTTCTTTCTATGCCAATTTTCAAATAGGCAATACATGCCATTTTAGGAAAGAGTTAAACTATTTCTTATATCTGAAGATTTC
Organism: Mungos mungo; assembly: GCA_004023785.1. NCBI lineage: Eukaryota > Metazoa > Chordata > Mammalia > Carnivora > Herpestidae > Mungos > Mungos mungo. The sequence goes on from PISW01015729.1 coordinate 978, forward strand.
ATCATTTCAACCATATCAACTGATATTCTCAGATTACAACTATTACCATTATTAAGATGCATCAGTAGTTTAATTGTCACCATTTTTTCATTAAATACCAATTAAAATGTTTTATTATATTCGGCAAGTTTTCACTTTTAATACATGGAGAACCATGTTCTGAACACCTATTTCATGATAACTTACATCAATGTTATAACCACAAGCAGCATCTGCATTTAAATTCTCTTCATATATTGTATATCATATTGTCTTTCATCTTCCATGGAACATTAGATACACGTGAGTTCCATCGAAGGCGGAAGGGAATCTCATACCTTTCACAAAGCAACCATCAGCCTCATTCTTTCACACCCCACTAGGTATAAAATGAATTTTGTTAAGGGATTTGCAAGTAGAAATACATTAATATTTGCTAGTCACAAATCCTAAAAAGAGACCATGTAAAATAAAAGCACATACTGAAATTTTACCTATGCAAAAACTCATCCCTTCTATCTTTTGAAGCATAATAGGATATACATTACTTGTTTAACTTTGCATTATTCCTTATGACAAGTACTCTTGTTGAAGAGTACTGTTTGCAGAGTGATATACTGCTTTCTACTATGATTTTTGTGACACTGTCATTTCGAAGTATAATTTTCAACTGTCCTTTACGCACTCTGTGATATTTTCTAAAGTGTATGTTTCAAAAGGTCTTTTCTCATTCATTACAATTATAGGGTTTGGATCTAGTGTGCATTTTGGCATATTGAGTACAGGTTGAATTCCAGTTAAAGGCACTACAACTTTCTCTATACTGACGGTTTCTGTCCTTGATGATAGCTGTGATATTGTGTAGTTGTGAGTTACAGCTAGAGGTTTACCACATTCTCCAATATGAATTCTCTGATGTAGACGGAGGGTTGAGTAGTCCTTCAAAGTTCTCTCCCAGGGGCTCCTGGATGGCTCAGTTAGGTGTCCATCTCTTGGTTTCAGTTCAGGTCATGATCTCACAGTTCATGTGTTTGAGCACCACCTCCAGCTCCATGTTGGCAGTGCAGAGCCTACTTGGGATTCTCTGTTTCTCTCTGTTTCTCTGTTTCTGTTTCTCTCTCTCTCTCTCTCTCTCTCTCTCTCTCTCTCTCTCTCTCTCTCTCTCTCTCTCTCTCTCTCTCTCTCTCTCTCTCTCTCTCTCCCTCTCTCTCTCTCTCTCTCTCTCTCTCTGCCTCTTCCCTGTTTGAGCTCTCTGCCCAAATGAATAAGCATTATAAAAAAGTTATTTCACAGTGGAGCAAACTTTACAAATTTTAAAACTATGGATTGTGATAAGGTTGCACCATAATTAAATGCCTTTCAACATTATAGTTTGGTTTCTCTCCGGTGTGAATTCTGAGAATAAGTTTTGAGTAGTGCTTAAAGGCCTTGCCATATTTTTTATATTTATAGTTTCTCTCCGGTATGGATTTGACTATATCCATTTAGTAATGAGCCATCCCTAAAGGTTTTACCATATTTGTAAGGTTTCTCTCCAGTATGAACTTTGTGATATTCAGTGAGGTGTGAGTGCCTATTAAAGGTGCTCCCACATTCTTTAGAAATTACACTTTTAAGGTTTCTCTCCAGTGTAAGTTCTGCTATCTGTAAGAATCTACAAGGTTTTAGTGCTAAAGGCTTTGCCACATTCTTTACATTTGTAAGGTTTCTCTCTAGTATGGCTGATGTGGAGATAGTGTTAAGTGCCCGTCAAAGGCTCTGTCATATTCCTGACAAATAGAAATTTTCTCTCTAGTACAGATTGTCTTAAGTATAGATTGACTAAATATGTCCCCAGGTTTATTACATCTGTAGCTCCCCCCCATCATTGGAGGACTGGTTAAGAGCTTTTCCACCTTCATTATATTTATAAAGATTCTCTCTTGTATGCATACTCTTATTTATAATAAGGTTGGAATTCTGATAGACTTCCACACATTTATTACATTCATAATGGTTCTCTGAAAAATGAGTCCTCCGACATTTACTAACATTTGAGCCCTTGTTAAATTTCTTCTCAGATTCACTGCAATGAGCAATTCTATCTCCATTGAAAACGCTCTGGTAATTGCATAAGGTGGACTCATTAGTGAAGGACTTCTCAAATTGATCCTACTTAACACTTTGTTCATTTTTACATCTCTCGTTTCCAGAAACATTTTGACAGAAACATCAATCTATTTTCAAAATGTTTGAAATAATTATTTGCAGCATGAACTAGGTAGAGTCCCAGATTTTCCAAATTGCCTTTCCAAAAGTATATACGTTTGAATATTTCATTTGAGATTTTACTTACAGAAATAGGAAGTTGACTCAAAATGGGAGGTTTTCCAAAATGTTTTATATCCATCACCATTTTAGTCGTAAGATTCTTATTGTTGGCAGTGGTCTCTGGACATATTCTTTATGAAATCCTTGATGCGCTTCATTCTCCCCATCATTGTCCTAGTCTATCATTAAGCGCCAAGTCTCAAGAAATCTATGTTTATATCTACCCACTGCCACTCTTTGGAGAGAAGGTTCTAAGCAAGGCTTTGGCCAGAAGCTCTGGGTGCCATGTGAATAGACACCTGAAAGATATGAAACAACAGAAAAGTGAAATCATTCCACTCATGACTCTCAGATCAATTTACTGACAACTTCTAGTATACAACCTTAACATCAGAGAAGGTCAGTAAGATGGCTTAGAAGGAACAATCAGGACTTCATTCTTCCATGGGCCTGGAAACCTGCCCGCACCGTACTAACCACATAGCCTCACAGGGAATTTGGTAGTTTTATCAGGCTATAGCACAGATCATTTTCCTATACCTCAAAACATCATGAAAATACTATCTGAACCCAAAATTTGCAGAAGGAAGGAAAATTAAACATAGAACAGATATGAACAAAATAGGATTTAGCAAAAACAGGGAAATATTGACAATAAGAAAAGTTGGTTTTCAGAAAAAAAAAAAAAACCTGACAGAACTTTTTCAAAATCAAGTAAGAATGAGAGAAGACCAACTAAAATCAAGTGTAGAAGGGTAAGCAAAGATAACATACTATAGAATAAAAATAATTACAAGAGGCAACAATGGATATTTGTACACCAAAAAATCAAATTTTTTAAAAGTGTATAAATTTCAAAAAGGATATAACCTACTAGGACTCCATCTTGAAGGAATATGTTTAAAAAATCAAAACTGGCATACAACTACTAAGTAGATTGAAAAAGATAATTCAAATAACCCCTAACAAAGTCCTGTGCCAGATGAATTCAATAGATAATGAGAAAGTACTTCAAATCTTCCCCAACATTCCCAAGGAGTAAAAAAAGGAAAATAAACAGTCTGTGTTACCAGCATTATTCCTGTTATCAAAGCCAAAGGAACCACTAGAAGATTACAAACTACTATCTGTGAAGAATATTCATGCAAATTCCACACTAAAACAAAGATAACTGAATCAAAAGCATGTTTTACCATTTTACAATATAATCAAGTGGGAATTTGAGGGTGTTTTAACATACGGGAAAATGTAAGGCTGCACATGAACAGAATGAAGATAAAAAGGGACATGATCATCTTAATGGATAGAAGCAAGAATGGGAACATATTGGAAACTATTTTATGATTAAGAACACTCAATCAAGTATGGGTAGAAGGAAACATAATAAACTTCAGCCAAATAAAGTCCATGCATGTATGAGAAGTCTAACATAGTCACTAGTAAAAGACTCCAAGTTTCTCCTGTACGATCAGAAACAAGGGAATAAAGTGACATCACCACTTGTACTCAATGTAGGACTGGATATTTTAGAATGAGCAATTAGGTAAAAAAAACAAAACAAAACAAAAAAAAAAAAAACCCACATAAAAAACACAGAAAACCAAACCAACAGAATCCAAATTGGAAAAGAAAATGCTAATTTATCTTTGTTCACAGATGACATGATCTATTAAAAAAAAAACCCTAAAGAATCATTTTTATTCTTTTTTTGTTTTGCTTTGTTGGTCATCACTGGTATTGTTTATTTCTGCTAAACTCTCCATTTTCTTCTACTAGACATTCCATTTTCAATTTTTTAATGCTTAAGTTGTTTATTTCAACTTTTCCCCTTAAATATATACCATAAGGAACTAGAAAAAAAAGAAACTCAGCTGACATTCATAGAGGAAATAACAGTGAGAAACCAGAAATCAAATAGAGACCAGTAAAGACAATAACAGTATTTTGAAAGTAATCCTGTTCCCTCCTCCCCCAAAATAAACAAAATTGGCAATGCTCCAAGTATATTAACTAAGAAAAAAAGGAGAGAAGATTCATAAACCAAAATGAGAAATGAAACAGAAAATGACATAGCATATAACCACAGAAAACTGTAGTGTGACAACACATTACTATGAAAAATTATATACTAACAAATCAGATAACTTCGAGGGGGAAAGACAGATAATTCCTATAAATGCACAAGTTGCCAAGACTTAAGTATCAGTCTGGACCCTCCAAAATAGGAAACATTCTTAAACCAATAATAAAAATTAAATTCAGAATAAAAAAAATCACTCAGCACAGAAAAGCACACATCCACATGTCTTAATTTGTTAATTCCAACAAACATCTAACAAAACAATGACAATCTTTATCAAAATCCTACGACCAGTGGAGGCACCTAGGTGGCTCAGTCAGTTAAGCATCCAACTCTTGATTTTGACTCAAACCATGATCTCACAGTCGGTGAGATTGAGCCCTGCGTCAGGCTTCTGCACTAACAGCAGGGAGCCTGCTTGAGATTCTCTCTCTCTCTCTCTCTCTCTCTCTGCTCTCACACATGCTCTTTCTTAAAAATTGAAAAAAAAACTTTCCTTCTCTGCCTGACTTATTTCACTTAATGTGACACCCTCGAGGTCCATCCACATTCCAACAAATGGCCATATTTCATTCTTTCTCATCTCCATGTAATACTACATTGTATATATATACCACATCTTCTTGATCCACTCATCAGGTGATGGGCATTTAGGCTCTTTCCATGTTTTGGCTATTGTTGACAGTGCTGCTTTGAACATAGGGGTACATGTGCCCTATGCATCAGCCCTTCTGTATCACTTGGGTAAATCCCTAGCAGTGCTATTGCTGGGTCATAAGGGAGTTCTATGGATAGGTTTTGAGGAACCTCCACACTGTTTTCCAGAGCGGCTGCACCAGTTTACATTCCCACCAACCGTGTAGGAGGATGCCCGTCTCTCCACGCCCTCGCTAGCATCTATAGTCTCTTGATTTGTTCATTTTAGCCACTCTGACTGGCGTGAGGTGGTATCTCCGTGTGGTTTTGATTTGTGTTTCCCTGATGAGTGATGTTGAGCATTGTTTCATGTGCCTGTAGGCCATCTGAATGTCCTCTTGGGAGAAGTGTCTGTTCATGTCTTCTGCCCATTTCTTCACTGGGTTATTTGTTCTTTGGGTGTGGAGTTTGGTGAATTCCTTGTAGATTTTGGGTACTAGCCCTTTATCTGATATGTCATTTGCAATATCTTTTCTCATTCTGTCGGTTGCCTATTAGTTTTCTTGATTGTTTCCTTTGCAGTGCAGAAGTTTTTTATCTTGATGAGGTCCCAAGAGTTCAGTTTTGCTTTCATTTCCCTTGCCTCTGGGGATGTGTCGAGTAGGAAATTGCTGCAGTGGAGGTCAAGGAGGTTGTTTCCTACTTGTTTGCACTCATAGGTCTAACAGGAGAACAGGAGAAACCTAATGGAGGACCAGGGGGAGGGGAAGAGGGAAAGAGAGTTGGGGAGAGAGAGGGACACAAAACTTGAGAGACTATTGAATACAGAAAATGAACTGAGGGTTGAAAGGGGAGGGGAGAAAAGAGGTGGTGGTGATGGAGGAGGGCACTTGTGGGGAAGAGTACTGGGTGTTGTATGGAAACTAATTTGACAATAACCTACTTTAAAAATTAAAAAACTTTCAATGATTGTAGGCATAATACATGGAGAAACTGAAACCCATAGAGATTTCTCTGCCAATAATACCCACCACTCAGTTTGACCCTGGTTTGGTTCCTCCCTAATTTTCCCATGTATATACCACCTCCTCAAACACTGATGAATCTGACACAGTGTCTGGGATAACACCTACTGGATTTACATCACAAAAGTATTTTTCAAGGCTTTGGAAGCAGGATACAAAGCAGAAGTATTGGGTGACCTGTAGCATTCACTTCTCCAATGTCCCCCTGGTCTCCTATTCCACTTGGTAAAGAAATCCCACTACCCATTAAGTTCTACCTTAGAAAGCTCACTACAGAAATTTAAGGAAAAGGGATGAAGAAACAACTAAAGTGTACAAAAGCACACGATTTACATGCATCTCATGACAGGATTTTGTATTCCTTATCCTGGCAAAACAGGATCTAGAGACAATGGAGTCATGACTCATTACAATAAAAGGGCTGAAAAGTTGTGAAACACATAGGCATTAGGGCACTAGTGTTCACTAATCATCAACAGGAAATATTAAAAAGCAAACTAGAAATAAAAGATGGAGGAGATTGTGTAAGTTGAAACAGGTGGTCACAAGGACAAAATATTTGGGATGGTGCTGAACTCCCGATGAAGATTTTGAGGAAGATCCTATTAATGTACTTGGCACCCTTCTTGTGCCGTACTACATGAAAATCAAGGAAAATGTTGGTCCAAATCATGAGCTCAAAACATGATTTCAAGGAATAGTAACAATGCTATATATAGCAAATAATATGATTTTGTTCTGATAAGCATGACAGTATCTAAGTTACATTTTACTTAATTTTTGTCACTCATTTGGCAGTGAGATAGAGGAAGACTAAAACTCAATGCTCTTGGAAGCTTTTAGGTTAAGCTCCTTCCAGCCAGCAGCCATGGAGCTGACATTAATGGTCTGGAAGACACCAAAGTGGGCGACCCCTCAAAACAATGTGACTCATAAAATGTAGTTACAGAGAGAAAAACAGCACACAAAGCTATACAATGATTATTAATGATTAATACAACTTTAGGAAAATACACATTGTAATGTGTCTGGGAAAGTGGCTGACTTATGACACAGCAGCCCAGCAGCGGGGAACACTGGCCCACCCTAGGGCAGAACGTCACCTGCTTCTTTTGTGTGACTTCTCAGCTTCCTCGGAGACCACCTGTTTATGTGAAGCTTATTGATTATTCCTGATCAACCATAGCGTCCCTGCCTGAGCAAGTTCCATTTTTCTCATGGGATCACTCTCTCATCACCAAAGCAATCTGGGCACTGATTAACTATCATATTCTCAGTAAATCTGGGACTGCAGAGTTGTTTGGGCCACAGCTGTTATATCCCCTGCTCCCACTTTCTTACAGCAGACTTGTCTGTGCCTCATTCTTCTCCCGTGCGCCGTGGAATGTGGCAAGTGGCGCCCAAACAGAGACCTGAGTCGAGGACAGGAGCAGCAGCCCCAACGTAGTTTTCTGCACAGCCGCGCCTTTCCCCCGCTGGTGAGCGGTGGGTGCTGATCCTGGGTAATAATGGGGAGCACAGACCACATCCCCTTAACTATGTCTATTAGGACAGCTCCTAAAGGCTGTGGAGCAAAAGTCAGCCAAGGCCAACTTGCAGACCTTTTACAGGTCATTAAAGACCATTGCTCTTGGTCCCCTACATTAGGGACTGTAGGTCTGTAGACACCAGAAAAGGTGGGACGCTGCATGCCAAAGGAAAACCGGTTCCAATGACAGTATGGTCTACTTGGTCGCTTATTCGCTCCACACTGGAGCCCTTGCAGACACCTGAGGCAGAGAGCGACGATGAACTTGATACTAACTTAGAAAAGGATGGCCTAGAAGAGGCAGTCCCAAAAACTATTGATATAAATAAACGTACTTTAAAAGAAATGCAAGCTGAGGAATTTCCTCCCACTCCGCTGTTATAGGCAGAGAAAACAGAAGCAATTTTTACTATGCCAAAACCGTCAGATCCGCCTTAGTATGAGATGCAGAGGACCCCCATCCTCTCTCCCATACAAAAAGGACCCTAGAGGCACAAGGAAATGGGGATTCAGAGGCCTTGCATTTTACATTTCCAGTCACTACTCGAAAGCATATTGCTCTCTGTCAGGATCCTAATCATCCGGACCGCGTATTTGAGGCTATTCATGAGCCTTTCCCATTTCAAATATTAAAAGAACTTAAGCAGGCAGTACAAAATTATGGTGCTAAGTCACCGTTCCCACATGGCGTTATTCAAGGTGTGGTGGAAGGCAATCGTCTCATACCTACTGATTGGTCTTTGTTGGCAAGAACTGTCTTATCGCCTAGTGAATTTTTACAATTTAGAACCTGGTGGCAGAGCCAAGCTGAACCAGCTGCAACCTTTAATAGGGCCAACAACACCCCCCCCCCATCCTTAGATCAACTTCTGGGGTTTGGTGCCTGGGCGAGAGTGCAAGATGAAGTACAAATGAATGATCATGCAGCTCAACGACTGAGATGATGCTGTCTGCCTGTCTGGGAAAAGATAGGATCCAAAGGCTCAGCCAATGCCTCCTTTCAGAAACTAAGCCAAGGTACAAAGGAGCCTTATACTGATTTTATTGCTAGATTGCAGAAGCCTATTACATGGCATATCAATAATCTTGAAGCCGCAAACACCATCCTACAACTGTTGGCATATGAAAATGCTAATACTGAATGTAAAAAGGTGATCGCCCCACTTAAAGGCACAGGCATCGTAACGGACTCTATCAAATTATGTCAAGGGGTTGGAACAGAAACCTACAAAGCAGACTTACTGGCACAAGCCATGGCAAATTTCAATAATACAAAATTCAAAGGACAATGTTTTAATTGTGGCCAATTAGGCCATACCAAAGCTCAATGTAAACAAAAAGGAAAAATTCCTTCAAAAGCGTATAAGAATAATGCACCTGGCATATGTCCCAGATGCCACAAAGGAAATAATTGGGCCAGTCAATGTCCTTCTAAGTTTCATAAAAATGGATATCCCCGATTGGGGAACCTTGCCTCGGGGCGAGCCCTCAGCCCCAAAAGGAAAGAGGCTCTGTCTCCTCAACACCTAACATTTCCAGTTGCCTCACAATTTTAAATTTGGTACATGCAACCCAAGGAAGTGCTGCTTTACATATTCCCATCTTTATGGACTTCATACTCTTACCTGCTATAGAGCCTATAAAAATTCCTACAAATCTTTTTGGGCCACTGCCAGAAGGGACTACCGGACTTCTCTTAGAGAGGTCTAGTCTTACTTCTAAGGGAGTTCTGGTTCATATCGGGGCTATTGATTCAGATTCTAAAGGAGAAATATTAGTCTTAATGTCTACCGTGGTCCCTTATCATTTTCAGATCATATCGCACAATTATTACTTCTCCCCTACTTTAAAGGACAATATTTGAATAAAAAAAGAAATGTCAAAGGATTCGGAAGCACAGGGAAGGCCAGCACATACTTAATTAAAAAATTAGACCAAGGCAATCCTATTTGTTAAAATTCAAGGAAAATCTTTTTCTGGATGGACGGACACTGGGGCACATGTCTCCATCATTAGTTCTCAACATTGGCCTAAAAAATGGCCTTATGGCCCGGCCTCTGTCACTATTACTAGACTAGGCCAGGCAACTAATATGCATCAGAGTTTAAATATTGTTTCACGTGAAAGCCCTGAAAAACAAAAAGGATATTTGGAACCCTATATCATTGACTTGCCCATTAATGTATGGGGTTGAGATTTGTTAAGTCAAAGGGAAACTTCATCAGTCATACCATCTCCAAAAGATACCTCTCAGCTTTTTCGCTGAGGGCCACCGCTCCTGAGCCTATCCAACTGTAGGGGCCCATCCAGCCAAAAGGCCTGTTGAGATCCCGCTATAAGTCACCAAGAGGAACACACATATCTCCAACTTGTCTGGAAAGTGCGCCCCTAGTGCAGTAGAGGGATCGGGATTGAGTCACTCTCCTGGGAGACTGAGCGGACAGTGTCATATGACTTGTTGGGTCCTGCTTTCCTTTGTTTTAGAGAATGTGCACATGACCTCTTGATCAAGATGGATTAGAGACTGGAGTTAGTTTTCTATGACCTTTAATTATAGTAGTGGTGAGTGGGCAAATTTTCAGATTGAAACTCCCTTCCTGGTCAGGGGCACTTTACCCGTAAATCATGTTCACCTCTATGGAAGAATAGCCTTTTCTTAAGCTTCAGTTAATATTATACTGTATACATAGAACAAGACCCCCGCTGATGTATTTGGAATGATGAATGGTGTTTTTTGATCTTCTGTATTGTACCTCGTTCCTGTTTTTGATTTTCTGTTCTCTCTTCCATAAAAATAATAATCTTTTCAAAAACATGTGATTCTTACCCCAAATCTTAAGAAGTTACAAACAATGTAATCATTAGAAGAATGATGTAATCACCTATGGTATATAAGACACTGAACATCACAGGAAAGTGCAATCCTGCCATTCACTTTGTGTTCTTTCTTATAGATACTACGCTGACACCAACCCCCTACTTAGAGACCCTTAGATAGTGGTGTGTGGGCTGGTCCCCCACGTTCAACTTTACTGGAAAGATGACAAACCCATCGGGGTGGAGCAGTGGCCCTTAATACTAGGAACATTAATAGCCTTACAAATCTTAATGGAGGAACAGATACAAAAAGGACACATCAAGGAATCTCCTAGTCCTTGGAATTCACCTGTATTTGTTATTAAGAAAAAACCAGGAAAATGGAGATTGCTCACAGACTTGTGTATGGTTAATGCTGTTCATCCCATGGGTACATTGGAACCTGAGTTGCCTTCTCCAAATATGGTTCCTTGAGAATGGCCTATGATTATTATAGATTTACATGATTGTTTTTACACTATTCCTTTAGCCAGAGAAGATTCTCCTCGTTTTGCATTTACTGTCCCTAGCATCAATTTAAAAGAGCCTTCTAAACGCTATCAATGGAAGGTTTTACCTCAAGGAATGTAGCTAAAGTAATTCAACCAGAGGAAACTATCCACAAATTTTTTCTCATCCACTATATGGATGACATTTTATGTTCAGCATCGGATACTGAAAACTTACAAAAGCCTTTGTCATGCTTAAATCATAGTTTGATAAATATAACTTAATTATCTCCCCGGAAAAAATACAAACATCTTCTCCATTCTCATATCTGGGATATATAATAGATAGAACACATACTATTTAGGCCCCAGAAAATTCAAAAGCATAGGAATAACATTAAAATTTTAAAAGACCTTCAAAAATTGTTAGGAGATATTAATTGAGTTAGACCCAAAATTGGAATTCCTACTTACGTGCTGCAACATTTGTTTGCAACTTTAAAAGGGGATCCTAATCTCAATAGTCCTCGGACTCTAAGGAAGCTTTAAAGGAATTACAATTTGTTGAACATCAGATCCAATCAATGCAAACAGAAGTTTGGCTGGTGTTTTACTAACTCTTCTTAATTTCCATACACCTCATACCCCTACAGGATTACTTATACAGAAAGAAGAATAGAATTGATATTCTTATGGAATAAAACAATCAAACTTTGACCACCCATGAGGAAAATATGGGGCACCTAATTCATATAAGAAAAAGAACTTGACAAATTCAAGGTTTTGATCCTAAGACTATAATCTTACCTTTAAATAAAATACAAATAGAAAATGCTTTTCAAAATAATATAAATTAGCAAATTGCATTAAATGGCTTTACAGGATCTACATCCTCACATTATCCCTCCTTCCCTATTATCTCTTTCCTTAAACAAATGGCATTTATCTTGCCAAAGATTACTTCTCCTGTCCCTCTTCCTGATGCTCCTATTTTTCTGATGGATCAATAAAAAGTAAGGCATGCTATCATGGAACTATATCAAAAATTATGTCAACCGAAGGATTCTCAGCACAAAAATCAGAACGAAGAGCTGTCCTAATTCGTTTTCAAGATGTTTCTTCAGCTTTTAACTTACTCTCTGATTCGTTATACACTGTCTATATTTTAAGTCACATTGAAACTGCTACCATTTGCACTTTGACAATCCTTCACAAACCTTACTACAAAAACTGCCAGAGCTTATTTGTTCTCGATCTTCTCCCGCCTATGCCACCCATATTCATAGTCATTCAGGCCTTCCAGGACTATTGTCTAAAGGCAAGAGAATTGCTGATTCATTCATTTGTTCTATAACAGCCTTCAGATTTCCATTCATTAACTCATGTCAATAAAAAAAGATTGCAACATTGCTTTCCTATCACCAAAGAACAAGCTAATGAAATTTTAGTCATGTCCATCATGTGCCGCAATTAACACCCCACCTCATCCTGCTGGGGTGAATCCAAGGGGGTTGGCTCCTAATGAATTATGGCAAGTGGATGCCACTCCTATCTCTTCTTTTGGATGACAAACATTTGTTCATGTTACAATTGATACCTATTCCAGATTCATGGGGGCTTCAGCTCAAACAGACGAAATGGCTACACATGTTATCAGACATCTCCATGCTGCAATGGCAGTAATGGGAATGCTGTTAGCCACCAAAATAGATAATGCTCCAACTTACACGTCTGCAAAATTACAATCATTTTTACAATTATGGAATATTAAACATATAACAGGTATTCCTTATAATCCTCAAGGGCAAGGAATTGTTGAAAGAGTAACTCAAATCCTAAAGTTACAACTGCAAAAGCAAGAAGGCGGAATACAAAGTCCTCCTCAGGAAACATTATCACAGCCTTTGTTCACTCTAAATTTTTTAAATCGTGATGATTAAAGATACTACAGCAGCAGAACGACGTGTTGTCCTTCAAGACCAAAATAAAACCTATCCACCCATTTGGTGGAAATATATCACTGGTAATCAATGGTTATTAGGTAATCTAATAACATAGGGGAAAGGTTATGCCTGTGTTTTACCTAACAGAGCTGTCAAGCCCGTTTGGGTTCCTTCTCTTTTTATTAAGGTTCGACATGAGCAAACAAACAGAAAGGGTTTGAGCCAGTTCCTCGGATCGTCAGCTTCCAGGGTCTGTCCATAAGGAGCACCCGGATCACGATTCCGGGGAGAGATGGAATGAAAATTCCAACTTGGGAACAGATGAGAAGCTCATCAAGAAGGAAGAAGAAATTCTGGAGAATGAGCTCCCAATAACATGGCTGTCGCTATGATAGCCCCCCTCACGGTAGCTGTAAGTCTCCCCAGTTGTCAGGCTCAAATATAATTTCACTTACTGGGCTTACATACCTAATCCACCCTTACTACGCCCAATTGAATGGGGGGATGCTATAGTTCTTATTTATTTAATGCTTCTAAATGGGTGTCTGGAAGGCTTTATCCTTGATTTCCTTTAATCCCTCAAGAAGAAGGTTCATTTATTAATATAACTTTGGGTTATCAAGTTAGACCTATATGCATAGGTAATCATTCTAGTTGTGTTATACCTACAGATCAATGATAGCTGCTGGTTATTCCTGATAATAGTTCAAACAAACCTTTGGCTCCATATTAACCAGGGGTTTTCAATCTAAAGAAAAAAGGAATATTGATTTCAACACGGCAGCACCTCCCATTCCAAAATGCAAAATGGCACAGACTTGGGCTGATGAAAGAATTCTCCTATTTGGGGAGGATTGTAGAGCTCCAGCTTCTAGTGTTCTGATTAATGATTCCCACGGAATTGTATGAGACTGGGCCCCTAAATGGATGGCAGTCACCAATTGCATTGGGACAGATTGCTCTGCTCATCAGATTTTAAAATGGTATTCATGTAAAAATCCTATCATTTCCCAAACATCTGTCCTGAGCAAAGAGCCTGTCCTATGGCATGGAGGCAGACTTTCTGCACCCACCCCCTTTGCAGAATATAAAAAACCAGAAAATTTTATGGAAGATAACTGCTGCCCTAAGTCACGTTACCATACGGAGTGGTTCTTATTCTAAACCTAGGAAACATTATCTAGATTTTTTGCTTATAGAAAAAGAATGGTGAAAAGCATGTTTGTGATCCTTATGTGTCTACAACAGGAAAAATAACATTTGAACATTCAAAAAGAATTCTATCGCCCCTGTTGTCAGATGTTTACCCATATTGATAGAAATTTAACTCTTAATGATAATATTCTTCTTTCAACTCATAGAAGATTGGGAATCTGGCTCCCTGTAAAACAACCCCGAGTCTGGGAAAGTTCTCCAGACATGCATGTGATATTAATAGTTTTTAAAGATTAGCTCCAGAGAACAAAAAGACTCATAGGCTGATAGCTACAATCTTGGGTATTATAGCTACCACGGCAACTGCTACTACTGTTAGGATGTCTTTACATCAAACAGTACAAACCACACATTTTGTTCAAATATGACATGAAAATGCAAGTAAGGAATCAACAGTATTGATCAAAAATTAAATGAAAGACCTATGAATGCAAACATATGGTATCTATCCTTCTCTGCCTGACTTATTTCGCTTAGCATGACACCCTCAAGGTCCATCCACTTTCCTACAAATGGCCATATGTCATTCTTTCTCATTGCCATATAGTACTCCATTGTGTATATATACCACATCTTCTTGATCCATTCATCAGGTGATGGACATTTAGGTTCTTTCCATGATTTGGCTATTGTAGAAAGTGCCGCTATGAACATTGGGGTACATGTGCTCCTATGCCTCAGCACTTCTTTATCCCTTGGGTAAATCCCTAGCAGTGCTATTGCTGGGTCATAGGGGAGTTCTATGGATAGTTTTTTGA
>PISW01015730.1:0-15715 GCA_004023785.1 Mungos mungo
CCTCCCCCCACACCCCACTTGCCCTGACCACGTCCTTCCAGACCTCCCCCTCAGGGGCCCAGCTCAGGTCACTCCCATTCCAGCCAAGTGGGGGGGCCTGAGTTCTGCAGCCCTTGCCCCAGGGGGCAGCCCCGCCTCCTGCTGCTGGTGAGTGAGCACCTCAGGCTCCAAGCCGGCAGCCCCCACCCCGCAAGAGCCCATGGGCCCGCATGCCCTCCGCCCCTGTCCAACCCCCACCCCTTAGAACAGTTCCTGGTGAGGCCCCCCAGGCTCTGCTTCCTCGCAAAGCACACAGGACACACACAGCAGCTCCAAAGCCGACTCAAGGCCTCAGGGGCCCAGAGAGCCTCCCCCAGCCCCATGTGGGGCCCCCGTCCATCCGCCTTCAGCAGCCAGCATGCGCCGCGCCCGCGCCCAGGCTCCCGCAGCTTGCCTCCGCTCGCGCTTTGTCAGAACCGGGAGGAGGTGACCTTTGCCGCCTGGATGGAACCAAGCTCTTCCCCGGGGCTCAGCTCCCAAACAGCTGGTGTTGAGCGCTTGCTCAGCGGCCAGAAGACGCCCTCGGCCAGGTGCACAGGGACCAGGAAGGTAGGCTCGCGCCCCAGCACGGGGAGGCCAGACCCCACGGCACACCATCCAGGCACCCTCGATCTTAGGTGGCAAATCACTCCAAGACCGAAGGGGGTTCTCTTGAGTCTCAGAATTAGAGATTCTTTAGAACAACCAGCTGCCGGTATTTCCGGGAAAACAGTTACTTGTGATGCTGAGTCTGTAATGTCAGGATGCGTTTCCCACATAAATTCATGCGCGACATGTACGTCCTGCTTAAACGGAATATTCGAGGAACTCAGCGCCCCCCGCCACGCAAATCCGGGGATTTTTTTCTGGCTTTTATATGAGGGTTATGTTCTACCAAACGACACTTACGTTTTCCGATTCTGAATTTAACAAAGGTGGCGTCACAGAGCCTGAAACCGAGTTAGTGTCTGGCGCAAATATACATTCCAATCGTAACGATTTACTCACGGGAAGTGACTGGGCTTTCCGCTTAAGCACGACTGTCTGCATGTCGCCCAAACGTCGCCCGTACAGATTTCTAAATAAAATCATTTCTACCGAGACGGCTTCCACACAGCTTATTCTGTCTGTCTCCAAACCGACACTCACTCGCACTGGGGGTCAGGGTGGGCTCCTCCGCGGCCACAGAAGACAGCTTCGGGCTCTCCCGAAGGCACCAGCGGACGAGAAGTGCCGGGCACAGCCACGTCCTGGGCGGCACGGAGAAGGGCCAGGTGCGCCGACCGTTTATTGGAGCCCCCGGAGCGCTGAACCCCGTGACTGCCGGGCCTGCGACCCGCAGCCTCCCCGCACGCAAAAACGTTTACCCGCAAACCACTCAAATCAGCCGAGCCACCGAGGCTGTCCTGCCACCAACGGCCGTCCCCGCCGGCTCCCACCGAAGGCCGGAGGCCTCACCCAGAGCCTAAGGGCAGGCCGGCCGGGTCCTCCCTCACCAGGGCAAGACAGGCATGCTCCTTTTTTTAGTTTTTTTTTTTTAACGTCTTTATTTTATTTTGAGAGACAGACAATGAGCAGGGGAAGGTGGAGAGAGAGGGAGACACAGAATCGGAAGCAGCTCCAAGCTCTGAGCTGTCAGCACAGAGCCCGAGGCGGGGGCTTGAACCCACAAACTGAGATCATGAACTGAGCCGAAGTCGGATGCTTAACCGACTGAGCCCCCCCCCAGGCGCCCCAAGACAGGCATGCTCCTTGAGGCTTGTCACCACTGGGAAGACACGGCAAAAGGAGGGTGGAAAGCCAGGAGTTCAAAGGATTTGGGGACGTAAAGGGTTGTTTTCTGTGGAAGAACCGTCCGGGGAGGTCCCTGTGATAAAGGGTAAAGTCCCCGGCCAGCAGGAGCTGGAAGGGCGGCCTCACCGCGCACGGGCGCAGCCGGGCGGCGGATTGGGTCCTCACCCACCTTACCGTCACTAAACCCTGGTCTTTCTTCCCACCGAGACACGAGGACCAGGATCTCCTTCCACTTCACTGGGGCCAATCAAGTCAAGTTTTTCTTTAGGACAATTGACAGCCTAAGTAACCCCTGAGGGCCCCTGAACGAGCCACGATTCCCAGGTCCCCACCTGGGGCAGCCCCTTCTTCTGCTAGATGGAGGCTGGCCCAGTGTACCCGTGTGCTGGGGAACCCCCCCACCACGGGCGATGTTCGAGTCCCCCGGACCACCACGCAGGCGCCCAAGCTAGCGGTGCCCAGTGCGCGGAGCGGCGATGGGGCAGATGTCCACCCCCCAGCCCCGAGCTGCCTGGGCACCAGCACATGCCCCCTGCAGAAGGCCTACGGGGCCCCAAACAGCCAGACCAGGGCCCCGGAAATGGTGCCGCACCCACCTGCCCTAGTCACAAGGGAGTGCCCAGCAGCCCACCTGAACCCGCGTCCAGGTGCTGGCCACCGAATCGGCGACATGACAGCGCCCCGCTGGCCCCCGCCCCAGGCCGTGGACTGTGCTGCGGTGGGCGGCGCAGCTCCGCGCTGGGTGCCGCGTGGCAGACGCCCCCCACTCTGAGGTGCTCTTCTGCTCTGTGGAAGAGGGGACCCGTCAGCTGGCCGGCCCCCCAGCGTTGGCCCCCACACAGTGGTTTGGGGTGTTTGCTGTGGCTGCCCTGAAGGCGGAGGCGTCCTCACGGGCACGCCGTGCCTGGAGCCGCCCTGGTGTCTTCAGTTGCCTGCCACTCCTCTGGGGGGCTGACCGAGGTCTCCCTGGAAAACAGTGTTTTGAAAGGAAACTGTGAAGCCAAAGACCGTATTAGGACTGCGCTCCAGTCAGCGGGCTGACCTCTCACGGAAATTCGGGTCGGCAACACTAGGGCTGATCAATAAATACGTAAGTTGTAGATCAGGGATCCGGGCCTCCCGCTGTCAGAGGAAGAAAGTTGCAGCGAAGCCAGTGGGGAGGCAAGGTGGGCACGTGGGTGGGCGCATGGGCGTGTGGGTGGGCACACCTACACGTGCCTCCTAGCTCACCCTTCACGGGGCCTGAGCAGGGTCCAGTCACGATCCCACTGATGCGCTGGGCAGATGCTCTCTGCCGTGGGCCATCCTGTGCACTGTGGGGTGTTTCCCAGCACCTCTGGCCAGCAGCAGCCCCTAAGTTGTGACAACCAACGTCTCCAGACATCAAGAAATATACTCTGGGGGGTAAACTATTCCCCACCAAGACCCAGTGGCCTGGAAACAGTGACCCCCCCCCACCCAGTAGCAGCAGGTGCACCCATATCCTGATCCTGAATTTGATACCTCTCCCAAAACAAGGAGCCACAGATTTTTGGAGAAATGGCAGAATGCTTGATTCTGGGGCTAGAGTGGGGAAAGCAGAGATGAGCAGGAATCTCTGGTAGTGGCACGAAGCAGAAAGTACTGAGGGTGGAGGCACGCCAGGACACAGGACAGGAGGGAAGAGGAAGAGAGCTGAGGCGATCCGAGCCCTCGGGGTGACGGCGCAGGGCAGCACCCCGTCATGCAGCACCGCACTAGTCCACCGACCAGAAAGAATTACAGGAGAGCCCCAAACAACATGGGGTCACTCCGCTCAAAGTGCAGCCTGCTCGCCCCCGCGTGTGGGGCGCCCTTGGAGACCGGCCCTCACTGCAGGGCACGCCAGGGGAAGAGGGCGACTGGACAGTCGAGAGGCGGCGGCCCCGCGGTAACGTCTGGGTCTTCTTCCCAGAAGCCCATAGCCCAGGCTCATCGTGAGAAGACGTCTGATGAACCCAAGGTGAAGGACACCCACAAAGCCCGCGGACAAGAGTGAGAAACCACCAGCGCCCAGAGCGGCAGAGGAGGCGAGGCGACCACATGCAGTGGCGCCCTGGACCGGGTCCTGGGACCGAACTCGCTCGGTGGTGGGAAGCCTGGTAAAACCCAAGTCAGGTCTGTGGCTCGGCCACCGGTGTTGTGCCAACGGGAATTTCTCAGCTTGGACACAGGAGCCGTGCGTGGTCCCACGACTCACTCCTGGGGGGCGTGGAAAGGGCCTCCAGTCCTTCTGGGCCGCCTGGCTGTCCATCTACAACTGAAGTTGTAAAACAGACTACAGCCAGCAGAGATACAACTGATTTTTGTTTATCGTTGTACTCAATGGCCTTGCTGGATTCACTCACTAATTCTAATAATGTGCTTGCAGATCATTTTGTATTTCCCAGGTTTACAATCGTATCACCTACAAATAATGATTGTTCTACTTCTTCCTTTCCAATCTTTATAACCTTATCCTTTTTCTTGTCTTATTGCTCTGGCCAGACTTCGAGAATAAGGTTGAGTAGAGCCCATGACGCTGGGTGTCCTCGCCTCATTCCTAATCTCAGGAAGTAGTGCTTAATACTATTAATCTGATGTTAGCTGTAGGTATTAGAATAAAGCAGGGTTTTTTCCGGAGGGGGAGAGGTGGATTGCGACACCAATTGGGAGGTCTGGTCGTACGTAACTCGGCAGAGGCGGCCCTAAGCAGGCCGCGCGCAGCAGCCCTGACCTCGGCGCTCACGCCGGAACCACCGCAAGTGGGGGCGGGGCCCAAACCCAGCGCCTCTGCGAACCACCCTCGAGGACGCGCCTAAAGCAAATGGGAGGGGGGCGGGGGCGCCTTCGGGAGCTGGAATGTTCCATGGCTTGGTCTGCGCGGCGGTGAAAGCGCACGGCACAGGCGTAAAAACGACTCGAACCTTGCGCGCCTGGGGAAAGTTGCCGTATCCGTTCGTACGTCAACTCCAGAGTTTAAAAAAGTACGACCGCTGTTGTTTGTCAGGTCGTTTCTGGCCGGAGCCCGGGCCGGCCGAAGTTTAAGTTGGCGGCCTGGGGGGCGGGGCGGGGGCGGGGCGGGGCGCGCGGGGGCGGCCGGCGTAGACCCGCTCCGGCCGCGGCTCCCGCTCCTTCTCCGGCGAGCGCGCACCCTCGCAGCCCGTGCGGGCGGCCTCTCTCGGGCCGCGGCCCCGACGCCGACCCCGCGCCCCCCGCCAGCCCCGGGATGCTACTCCGGCCGCGGCGGCCACCGCCGCCCGCACCGGCATCGCCACCCAG
Organism: Mungos mungo; assembly: GCA_004023785.1. Taxonomy (NCBI): domain Eukaryota; kingdom Metazoa; phylum Chordata; class Mammalia; order Carnivora; family Herpestidae; genus Mungos; species Mungos mungo. Next base: position 5,092 of record PISW01015730.1, read on the forward strand.
CTCGGACCCCGAGCCGCGGCTGACCGGGGGCGCCCTGGGGACCCCGCCCCGGCGGCCCGCCTCGCCCGGCGCGCTGGCGGCGCCCGCGTCCCCCGCGTCCCCCGGGCTCCCGGGGTCGCCCGTGTCCCCGGGCTCGGCGCAGCGCACGCCCTGGAGCGCCCGCGAGACGGAGCTGCTGCTGGGCACGCTGCTGCAGCCGGCCGTGTGGCGCGCGCTGCTGCTCGACCGCCGCCAGGCGCTGCCCACCTACCGCCGCGTGTCGGCCGCGCTGGCCCGCCAGCAGGTGCGCCGGACGCCCGCGCAGTGCCGCCGCCGCTACAAGTTCCTCAAGGACAAGCTCCGCGACGCCCAGGGCCAGCCGTCCGGGCCGTTCGACGCGCAGATCCGCGAGCTCATGGGGCTGCTGGGCGACAACGGGCACCGACGCGGCCGCCGCCGCTCCCCGGGGCCCGGGCGGCCCCCGCGCGGCCGCCGCCCGGGCCCCGCCGCTCCCCCGTCTGCGGAACCGGGTAAGTGGGAGCGGGGTGGGGCGGGGAGGCGCGGGGCGGCGCCGGCCGGAGGGGGTCGGGGCCCCCGGGCGTGAGGGCTGCGGCCTGACGCCCCCTCCGCGTTCCAGACGTCCAGCCGCCCACCACCCGCGACCCCGACGCAGACCCCGCCTGGACGCTGAGGTTCAGCCCGACGCCGCCCAAGTCTGCAGACGCACCTCGCGCTCCCGGCTCCCCGACGGCCTTCTCGGTTGCGGCCGCGCCCGGCCGCCCCGAGGACCACGCGCCTTTCCGCGCCCCAGTATCCCTGTCGCCGCCGGCCCTAGACCCGGTTCGGGAGGTCCCCGACTCTCCGCCCGGGCGCCCCGAAGAGCACGCGCCCCCGCAGTCCGCGCCCCCGTCGCTAAACGCCGCCCTTATGCAGACCCTGGGGCATCTGGGCGACGTCGTGGCCATCTTGGGCCCGCTGCGCGATCAGCTGCTGACCCTAAACCAGCACGTGGAGCAGCTGCGCGGGTCCTTCGACCAGACCGTGTCCCTGGCCGTCGGCTTCATCTTAGGCAGCGCCGCCGCCGAGCGAGGCGTCCTGTCCGACCCGCGAGAGTGAGGCCTGGCTGCCCCTATGTTTCCTGTAGGATTATGTTTCCTCCGCCCTGAGCCCACCCTGCGACCCTCCCCTACTCCTAAGTTTAGGTATGTTCAATAAAAAAGTTGTGTTTTTTCGATTTAATTCTGTGAACGCGTGCACGTCCGGTGCTAGATAGAAGTGGGCCCTGTTAGTACCCGGAGGTCAGGCCGAGGTTAAAATGGTCTCCCATTCGGAGCGGGTGGGGGAGCTGGAGGGCCTGGGCCACCCCTGCCCTGGGCCGCGCTGGGATGCTGGCAACCACCTTCCCTAGGAAGCCTGTCTCCAAGGGCACGTGGAATCGGAAGTTGGGGCTCTTGTCACACTGGCTTTCCCGACTTTGTCCACCGGACTTTGCACCAGCCCTGACCAGTCTTGGGTGAGCATTTTCTGCCCTCCCTGGGAGCGCAGCTGCACAGGACGGGGAGGAGGTTGGACTCCCAAGAAAACCGGCAGTGACTGGACGCTGCCTGAGCCTGTAGGGACGGGCATTAGAGGGTCTCGGCTGTGGTCCTGCCACCCTCGTGCCCAGGGCTGCAGGTCGCTTGTGCTCAGACCCCCAGGCAGGCCTAAACCTCGTGGCTGGCCTCCGTCTGAGAAGCAGGACTTCTTAGAGGTGACTGGGGACAGGACAGCTCATGCACACCAGGAAAGGGACCTCTTTTGTCCCCGGGAAGCGACTGCCCTGGATGGCCCCAGCTGGGAGACTTTGGCTGAGGACCACCAGGTCCCTGAAAATTTGAGGATTTTATCAAAACCGCCCTGGGAGCATTTTCCAAATAGTAACTGATGCCCCACCCTCTTTGGGAGTGAGCGCTGGGTGGGGAGGGGAGGTGCTCCTGCCCTGGGGAGATAGGAAGTGGCCAGAAGCACCTGGCCAGCATAACAATAACAGTTTCACCAGGTAGGGGCTCATTCTGGGACAAGCGATTGCCCCCGGGCCACAAAGCTAAATGAGGGATGCGTGTTCTTGCTGGCCCTGTGTTCCAAGGTCCCAGCAGTACCTGGAGCTCTAGGGTGGGTGGTGGGGCAGGGAGTGGGCTAGAAGCCCCTCCCCCAAGCTCTTCAGGAGAGTGGAGACGGACCTTGGCCTGCAGAGATCCTGGGGACGGGAGTGGCCTCCCAGACCCCAGGAGCTGAGCCCACCCATCAGCTGTGCTTTTATGGCAGGCCCTGGGGGCTCTGCGAGGCCAAAACCGCCGAAGTGACTCAAAGTATCACCCCGCTTAAGGTAACACTTGCCTCTGCTTCACGATGCTGTCCATGCCGTGGTCCCCAAGAGTGTCCGGCTGCCGAAAACTTGGCTATGGGGTGATTCTAGCTTGTAGACCTACCTGCCCACCCCTTAGGCCCCCCTCCTGAGGTCAGCCACAGGCTGGGGCAAATCTGTCAGCCCCCCCAGAGGTGGGGACAATGCCACAAGGTGGGTGCATCCCTCCGCTCCCCGGGGGACCCTCTGCCCTGGAGGAAGACTATTTTGTGACTGAAAGAAATCTGTGGAGGTCATTGAGTTTGAGAGACTTGGAAGCACCTAGGAAAATCCGTCTGCCTTCCTGCCCGCCTTACAAATGGGGTGCATCCCATGGCCTCCTCAGGCCCCTTCTGCTGGAGTAAACTGAACGTTCCCTTCTCTGCCCATCTTCCGTGTCTTCCGGCCTGGGGAGGGGAGCAGTTTTGTCCATTCAGGTTTCCTTGGCTCAACCCAGCTGCCCGGCCAGGTTCTCTGCTCCTTTAACCTGCTGCTGTGGGTGCCCTGAGGGTTCCCAAATCCTTCCTCGAGGTCCCTTCCCTTAGTCCGCGGCTCTCTGGTGCGTCAGAGAGGTGACGTGCATGTCTTCTGCTGGGGTCCTGGGCTCAGTTCTGGGCATGTGGGAGGAGCACACCATGGCCGTGGTGGGGTCAGCGGCCATCGGCACGGTCTTTCCTAGGCCTGACCACGAGCGCAGGGCAGTGTCTCAGTGGGGTCCCCCCGGGCCACTCCTCAGGTTGGCAACCTCTCATCTCACTAGGGGCCCCTAGACAGCAGGTTCATACCTTTTTTTTTTAATTAAAAAGAATTTTTTAATAGCGCATGCATATGCGCATGAGCAGGGGAAGGGCAGAGAGAGAGAGAGAGAGAACATCTCACACAGGCTTTGCCCCGACTCCGGGCTCAAGCTTACCCCATGCGGGTCTCAAACCCACAAGATCATGACCTGAGCTGAAGTCAGATGCTCAACAGACTGAGCCCCCGAGGTGCCCCTCTACGTGTAGTTTCGGGGGGACCTGCACACTGTCGCCCGCACTGCTGCAAGGGCCGCGGCGTTCCACACTCCCGCCAGGACTGCGCCAGGGTCCCGGCTCCTCCGCATCCTCACCGACACGTGTTCTTCTCCTAGCTTTTCTTTAACAGTAGCCACCAGAGTGGGGCTGCGGCGCACACCGTCAGTGACCATCCTCACAGCGCGCTCTGGCAGTGCCAGCGTGGGTGTCGTGCCGCTGCCTCGTTGCCTGGGCGACCCGCGCCCCTAGTGTGCTGCTCCCCTTCACGCCCTTCTGCGCGGTGCTGCCTGCGGGCCGGAGGCGTGCGCTCCGCGGCGGAGGGTCCCCCAGCCCAGCCCCTCTCCATTCTGGGGCTGGAACCAGAGGGACTGTGTTCTCACATCGTGCTGATCCATCAAGGACCAGGGCTGTTCCGAGCCCTAGTAGAGTAGCCTTTTTTCTGGTGGTTACAAGAGAACGCCTCAATGTTAAATGTATTTTCTCCAGATAGGCAAATAACCCTATCAGTTTGCGGGCTGCTTTTTTACTCCCGAATAGGTCAACCCTCCTTATCTGCAATTATCTCTGGTAGCTGCAGTCTCTGATGTCCAGTGGTACCTAAAAACTTCGCAGGCTGGGGCGCCTGGGGGGCTCAGTCAGTTAAGTGTCCTGCTCTTGATTTCAGCTCAGGTCATGATCTCACCGTTGGTGGGACTGAACCCTGCATGGGGCTCTGAGCTGAGCTTGGAGCTTGCTTGGGATTCTCTGTCTCTGTCTCTCTCTGCTCCTCACCGACTCGTGCTTTCTCTCTGTCAAAATAAACTTAAAAATAAATAAATAATAAAAATAAAAAACAGATGTAAACATCCTGTGTGACTTAATGTTTGAAATTGCCATCTTCTTGTCTGTCGCTGTTTATCTATCCAAATTCTTGTCTCTTCCACGCTTGTTTCTTGAATTACATGATCTTTGAAACATTCTCAAACCCTGCTGCTTTTGGACTCTGCTGGGGCTCTGAAATCTGCATCTTTTTCCAAGTCAGAGCAAACAGGGCTGAGTGCTCTTGACCTATCATTTTTGCAAAGGACACATCTCTAAGATTTTGGTGAATTGGTTTATCCTTCATACGATTTATAATGAGTTAGGATAAACTCCCTCTATTCCTTCAGTTTTAGCAGAGGCCTAAATTCCCTTTTCTTGCCAGTTTCCCATTGTCTGATTTCCTCTGGTTTTGTACCGTGGAGGCGACCACTTTGACTATCTTAATGGTTGGTACTTAACCTCTCACACCGGTTCTGCTGCTAATTTTTTCTGTTAAAAACCATATTGCTCTATATTATGGACCGGGCGTTTGTGTCCCTCAAATGCAGATGTTGAAATCCTAACCCGCAATGTGATAATGTCAAGATTCGGGGCCTCTGGGTGGGACGGGCTGGGTCCTGAGAGACAGGACAGCGAGGGAGTGGCCATCGGCTTGCCAGGAGGTGCCCGCACCAGAACCCACCACACCAGCCCCCTGAGCTTGGACCTCCGGCCTCCAGAACTGTGAGAAAGAAACGTCCGTTTTAGCCCCCAGTCTGTGGTCTCTGTGGTGGCCGCCAAGCTCCCCAGACACTCTGGTCAAATCATACAAGTGCATTTGCAGGCCGACAGTGAGTCCACTCCAATGTTCTGGAAGTCTCCCCCCGCCAGCCCCTCACCGTTTCCCATGATGCCCTCCACGGCAGCTCACTGTTCACATCTGCGTGCTAGAGCCTCCCAGGATTGTCATTTGCGATCTGAATCTAGAGAAATCCTAACATGCTTTGTTCTTCCAATTTACCAATGGCTCTGCCAGCGTGAGGCTCCTCCCCTCACATGGCCCAGACCCGAGCCCTGCTGGGTCCCAGGCACTGACCTGAGCTTGACGGTCCTGGGCCTCTGCCCAGGCCTCACAACCTGATGCAGCCCATTTTCTCCATCACAGGAGGTGGGGAATCTGCTTGGGGTGCACGCATTGGCCATTTACCCACCCACATGCGGGCCACTATGCCTTCGAGGGGGTTTTTCTACCTGCGCGGTGAGTCTAACTGCTTTCACCTTCAGGACACCCAGTGGACACTCCACTCCTTCCCTTATTTTCTGAGCCCTTGGTTCTGATACTCCTTAAAGGGTCCTTCTGGCCTCCAAAAAAGGTGTCAGATCCCTAAAGATATCAACAGTAGGTCTTACTCCCTTTTGATCCAATGGGACCTGATTAACCCGCCTGGGTTTCTGGTTCTGTCTTCTACCAGATGGTGACCTGTAGGAATCCTGGGTCTCCCCACTCCCCCACCCCCCACCTGCTTTTGCAAACAAAGTTGGCAGGTCCTGTGTCCTTTGGCCTTGCCACTGACCTCGCTTCTCCCTGGGGCTGGTCAGGGGAAGGGACCGGGAGGGGGCCTGGGCCTCATCACACCTGCAGCCTGGGAATCCCGCACCCCACCCACTCTCCCTCTTCCCAGACTATTACCCAGCAGAGGGCCCCACACTCACACGTTGGTTCTTTCAACCAGAAGCACAAACAAGGAAATTAGGGGGCTCCCACGGGAAGGGAGGTTGGGAGGGCGTGGAGGGCCCAAGGAGAGTCTGAAGGGCAGGGGGCCATCGAAAGAAGTCTGGGGGACAAAAGGAGGCGGAGGGGTGGAGAGGGAAGGGGAGGAGCTGCCCCGTGGGTGATCCAAAGTGGGGGCGTGCCGGGCGGGGAGGGGAGGGGCGGGAAGGCGCGCGGTGTGGCTTCGGAGAGGCTGCGGCGGCCCCGCGGCGCTGGAGTGAGTCCGGACCGGAAGGGCAGCCTTGCGGCCGCCCTGCACCAGCCTCCCCTTCATAGTTGGGGTGGGCGTAGGGGAGGGGGTCTTGGCGGGGCCGGCCTCCCTCGGCCGCGCGTCCAGGTTGGCCTTTGCGGCGCGGGGCGAGGCGGAGGCGTCTGGGCGGCGGGACACCTCGGCCCCGGAGCCCAGGCCGAGGGCTTACGCCGCGGAATGTCGGTCGGGGGGGGGGGGGGCTTTGGAAGTGAGTTGGGGGCGGAGGCTGCCAGGACTTTGGAGTGATAGGACTCCGCGTGGGGAGCCCTCTCTCCGAGGCGAGAAGGTGCGGGACTCCGTGGGGAGGTCCGTGGTCAGAACCGAGGCCACATCACGTCCGTTCGCGATCCTCGGAGGAAGGCGGTGGAAGACGGCAGAGGGGCGGCAGACCCGGGGGTGCAGGCCCGCGACCCAGCTCAGGGACAGGGCTTGCAGCCCCGGAGTGAGGAAGCTGAGGTTAGGCATGGATGACACAGGCGTCATTGGCTCGAGCCGCCTGGGAGAGGGGGAGACCCCAGCAGACACCAGTCGCCTCTGCCTCCGCCTCCTGATGAGGGGAGAGGGGGCTTGAACCCAGGCAGGTGCTGGAGGAAGGGTCACTGCGGTCACGGCCCGGCTGGCCGCTGGAGGGTGGGGGCGGTTGAGGTAGGGGAAGGTGTAAACGGGAGCTGGGAATGTGTAGGCAGGAGGGTCCCCTTAGGGAGGACTGGCCCGGCGGACCCGGGGAATGGGGCCGTGAAAGATAAGAAATGGAGATGCTAAAGCTGGGTTTGCAAAGGTGTGGCACTCTTTTGGGATGGCGGGCACTAATTCTGGCATTTCATCCACTAACGCTTGTGGGCGCACCACACACGGATTCCCAAAAAACTTTCCTCTTTCTCTAGAGGGTGCTTCTGGGGCAAGTTCCGAGCTGCCTGTGCGGTCTTGGGGGGAGGGGGGATCTTCCTTTGTCGGGTTTGTGTGCGCTGCTCCCCTGAGGCCAGCCGGCCCCCACCTGCAGGGCCTCTGCCCCCAGGTAGCTGGACGGCACTCTGCCGCTGGGACGTCGCGGTTCCTCCTCTGACCCCTAACGGGCGGGGGTCAGCGCCTGCGGGTTCCCGCTGTGCCCACGGGAGTCGGGGGGGGGGCCCCCTCACTCCCAGCCGGGTCCCGGAGGCTCAGGAGGCGGGGATGGGGGTGTTAATCCCGCGAGGCCCCGGGGGCCTTTGATCCCGCAGGGTGGGGCGGGCCTAGAGGCTGGCCGTCTGGCCCAGGCTGGCGCCGGCCTCCCCGGGAGGCCGGCTGGTGGCCTAGGGCCACCACTCTGGTTGCCGGTGCTCCCACAGCGCTTACTCGGGTCACCCTGGACGTGGGTCGGGCTGGTCCTTGGGGTCATGTCCTGGAGACAGACATGTTGGCGGTGGGGGGGGGGGGAGGTGGAAGGGGTGCATGATCCAGAAGGGCGCTGGCAGGTTGGCTAGAGCACCTGCAGGCAAGGCCTGTGCAACCCAGTCAGGAGTGAGGATACCCCAACCTGGGGCTCCAGCGCCCTCCGGGAGCTCCGTGCCTGCATCGGCCACAGCGGGGCAGCCCTGCGAGAAGGGCAGTGTCTCCCCTGTCCTTCCCCACAGGGTCCTCCTGGGAGCACCAAGGAGGAGTCCGTGCTCCCAGCGGGCAGACGCCTCCCCTTCCTGTCACTGGAATCCAGGTCTAGGACGCCGGAGTGAAAGCTGTTGAGTGCAGTTTGAGAGGGAAGGGCCCGCTGGAGCTGCAGGGTTCTCCCTGGGCAGCCCTGCCCTGCCCTGCCCGCCTGGCCCATGGTCATCCGCCGAAACCTAGGCCGGCCCAGGAGGAGGTGAAAATATGTGACATGTCCCCAACCTGCACCTCTCCCCGAACCGGTGGACACAGCCCCGCCCCTCCCCGACTTCTTGGAGCCGGGGGAGGTGTGAATGGCCTTCTTTGTGCCTCTGAATTGGAGGCAATTAGGTGCTACTTATCTGGGGTGGGGGAGGATTGGAGCCATCTATGCAAACCCGCCGGCCACTCCCTCCTCCTGAGCTCATAAATGCAGCTCAGCCCTGTAAACCCCCGGAGGACCCTACGCCTCGCCCCCACAGCCATGTCTCCCTCCTCTACCCTGCACAGTGGCTTTGCGCCGTCCAGCTTTGGCTCCGTGGACTGGCTTTCCCGGAGCAGCCACGTGGGGCCGGCACACACCGTCAGGCCCGCTGACGTCTCCTGGGGGAGCCTGTCTGCTCCAGCCAGGGTGTCCAGCAGCGGGGACCTCCCTCAGCCTGTGGGCCTGGAGGAAATGAAGCCCTCGGAAGTGTCTGCAGCTGGTAGGTTTGGGGACGGGTGGGAAGGGTGCTCCCTTCCATCCCAGACTGGGACCGGAGCCCCGAGGGTTCAGCAGGAGGGAGGCCCTACCGCACCCGCCACATTCTGTGTACGGCGGCTGGAGGTGGGGGCTGGGGGCTGAGGTTCCACCTGAACCCCCTGTTGAGTAAGCACTTCTCTCAGAGGCGAAGAGGCGAAAGTCTCAATGGGGGTTTTTCCCCCTCCAGCCCCGGGGTGCCCCTCCTCCCCACCCACCTCCTAGAGAGGCCGCCCTGCCGGCCTCCTCCTTGGCCTGACTGCCTGTGGACTGTGCCCCACCCCTGCTGCGGCTCCTGTCCTGTGAGTCCTGACTGCGACTTGAGTACCTTTGTGCAACTGGCTTTCTGGTGGTGCAGCGACTCCCGGGGGCCACCCCTGCCGGGGCCGCAGGGCTCCGGATGTGCACGTCGGGAAGCAGGTGAAACCTGCCAGGTTCAGAGCGGTCATTGTGGTTCTCCCCTCGAAGCCGGGCGCCTCGGCTTGGCGTGTAGACTTGAACCTGTTCATCGGTTGGGTCGGGGGCTCCTGTACACGGGATTCCAGCGCCTCTGTGCCTCCGCTCCAGGAGGTCTCGGTGGCCTCCTAAACCTGGTCTCACCCTTTGTTATTTGCAGATGAGACCTCGTTTTGTCCTTTGTCTTTGACTTTATCATTGTTTTTAATTTTTAAAGTCCTACTTAGTCAAAGTGGGGTTGATATATTATTTGTAACTTTCCATTTTTGAAAAAGTTAAAAATTGTTAAGGTTTTTATTTATTTTTAAGAGAGAGAGAGCACAATTGGGGGAGGGGCCGAGAGGGAGGGGGAGACAGAATCCAAAGCAGGCTGCAGGCTGCTGTCCGCACAGAGCCTGATGCAGGGCTGGCACTCGTGAGCCATGAGATCAGGACCTGAGCTGAAGTCGGATGCTTAACTGACTGAGCCCCCCAGGCGACCCTCATTTTTGAAAAAGTTTAAATAATCTTATGGAAAACTTTTATACTTCAATGAAGTGAAATTTTAAATTTATTTTCTGCAACCAGATTCCCCACCTCAAAAAAGCCAACAAATCAACCCTGCATCCAAATCCTTCCCTCCCACCCCCGCCTCCAAAACAAAGCTCTCTTGTCCTACTTTATGCTCCCAGGTACATGTTCAAAGCGATTTTGTAAAGTCTGACTTTCTGCGCAGACGCATGTGGAGAGGGCAGGCAGCCCTCACCACGCGGGGTGCTCCGTGCCGTCTGCCGCCTGCTGATTTAGAAATTAGACACAGACGAACCACGGACTCATGGTTGGTGGCGGGAGCGACTGGGGTCCTTGTGAGCAGCCAGAGGAACTGATGTGTGGGGTCCCTTTCTGGAAGTGACCACATCCACCAGTGGAAGGTGAAGGGCTGCATCAGAACCGATGTTCCAGCTCTTTCTCCACTATTCACGTCCTGGCCCCCCGCCCGCACTGGGCTGGGAGGGGAGGAGGGGCTGCCCCCTCCATCCACATTTGTGTGTGTGAAGACTGATGGGACAGCAGAGCAGTGAGAGTGAGGGAGGGGGGCCCAGCCGTCCTCTCATCCCTTTGGCCACGGAGCTTGGGAACCTCCTGAGCAAAGGGAGCAGGTCCCACGTGGGTGGCACTGTTCCCTCAAAGGATTCAGTGCCGGCTGTCCTTCCTCAGGGTTGAGCAAGGAGGCCGACAGCACGCGGACGCCCCGGGTCCGCACGGCCTTCACGGCCCAGCAGGTCAGCACCCTGGAGAGCGCCTTCCAACAGCACCGCTACCTGGGCCCCCTGGAGCGCCGGAGGCTGGCCCAGGAGATGCGGCTCTCCGAAGTGCAGGTGAGGGCCCCCCCCCCCCGGGACGGGATGGGCCTGGGTGGTGGCTGTTCTCCCCCCTGCTCTGATCTAGCTTCTCCCACAGATAAAAACCTGGTTTCAGAACCGCCGGATGAAACACAAACGCCAACTGCAGGACTCACAGCTGAGCAGCCCCTTCTCTGCAGCGCCCTATCCGCCGGCGGCTCTCCGCCCACCACCTTCTGCCCTGGCCAGTGGCTCACAGCTCCTGTACCCTTGGGCGTCCCTGCTTGGGCCCCCGGCTCTGGGACAGCCCCCTG
>PISW01015731.1:0-15694 GCA_004023785.1 Mungos mungo
TTTAGAGCTCAGTGCCTGGCAGTCCTGTGGTGAAGAAGCAAATCATCATGAGCAGCAGCGCAGTCTGAGGGGTGCCACTCAGGGAGAAGAGTTTCTCCTGCTTGGAGTGCATTTGGCTAGAGGACATACAGCCTCCCCACAGGCAAAGGTCCCAACAGACCCAGGAGAGCAGCCATGTTTGCTGGTATTGGGATGAAGATGCCAGAGTGCAGTGAAACCTGGTGCCAGCTATGTGTTGTGATTTGCCATAATCTCTGAACCTCTTCCACTGCGCGATTGCATAAATGTTTTCTAGAGCAAGGCAGCACCCAGCCATTGCTCAGCAAGACTCTCCCCCAGAGAGCCGGCATGGGTCCAAGCCACAGGGGTCTCTGAAGTGTGGGATTTGAAACACAACACCATTTCAGATAAAACTCTGGAGTGAGGTGCTGCCTGGCAGGTGGAGAGCTTGGACATAGACAGGGTAGGGGTGGGGGGGGTGGACATAGAGCTGAGAAAAAGGAGGGGTGCTTGATCACAGGTTGGTGAGAGCAAAATGTTCCTGTGCCAGAGACTAGGAAGCTTGGTGAAGCCATTTCTACCTTTTCTGCATACATGCACCACAGTGTGTGCATATGCACCACAGTGATCCACCCCAGTAAGGTAAGCAGTGCCACCCAGTAGAGAATGGAGCCATTACAGCAGGTCCTGCCCAACATGCCCTCCAAATACATTCCCTAGAAAACCAGCGTAAGTCACTCCACCTGTATAGTTTATGGACTATACAAGGCTTCCTAGTTTCAGTTCTATGGGAAACTAGATGTAACTTCATCTGGGTTTCATTCTGCTCATTGGTTCATTTACTTGTTTGTTTTCTTTTTCAAAATAGCCAAAGTAATATTGAAGAAAAAACCAAAACGGGAGGCATCACAATCCCAGACTTTAGCCTCTACTACAAAGCTGTCATCATCAAGACAATATGGTATTGGCACAAAAACAGACACATAGACCAATGGAACAGAATAGAGAGCCCAGAACTGGACCCACAAGTGTATGGCCAATTAATCTTTGACAAAGCAGGAAAGAGTATCCAATGGAAAAAAAAAACCAGCCTCTTTAACAGGTGGTGCTAGGAGAATTGGACATCAACATGCAGAAGAATCAGAAGAATGATATTAGGCCACTGTCTTACACTATACACAAAAATAAACTCAAAATGGATGAAGGACCTGAATGTGAGACAGGAAACCATCAAAGCCCTAGAGGAGAAAGCAAGAAACAGCCTCCTTGACCTCAATCACAGCAATTTCCTACTCGACACATCCCCAAAGGCAAGGGAATCAAGAGCAAAAATGAACTATTGGGACCTCATCAAGATAAAAAGCTTCTGCACTGCAAAGGAAACAATTAAAAAAAAAAAACTAATAGGCAACCAACAGAATGAGAAAAGATAGTGGCAAATGCACATCAGATAAAGGGCTAGTATCCAAAATCTACAAGGAACTCACCAAATTGCAATAATCCAGTGAAGAAATGGGCAGAAAACATGAATAGACACTTCTCCAAAGAGGACATCCAGACGGCCAACAGACACATGAAACGATGCTCAGAATCACTTATCATCAGAGAAATACAAATCAAAACCACACTGAGATACCACCTCACACCACTCAGAGTGGCTAAAATGAACAAATCAAGAGACTACAGATGCTGGCGAGGAAACGGGCACCCTCCTACACTGTTGGTGGGAATGCAAACTGGTACGGCCACTCTGGAAAACAGTGTGGAGGTTCCTCAAAAAACAATCAGTAGGACTACCCTCTGAGCCAGCAATAGCACTGCTGGGGATCCACCCAAGAGATACAGAAGTGCTGATGCATAGGGGCACGTGTACCCCAATGTTCATAGCAGCACTGTCAACAATAGCCAAAACATGGAAAGAGCCTAAATGTCCATCACCTGATGAATGGATCAAGAAGATGTGGTTTATATATACAACGGAGTACTACATGGCAATGAGAAAAAATGAAATCTGGTCATTTGTAGCACAAGTGGATGGACCTTGAGGGTGTCATGCTAAGTGAAATAAGTCAGGCAGAGAAGGACAGATACCATATGTTTGCACTCAGAGGTCTAACAGGAGAAACCTAACAGGGGACCATGGGAAGGGGAAAGGGCGGGGAAAGAGTTAGGGAGAGGGAGTGAGGCAAATCATAAGAGACTTTTGAATGCTGAGAACAAACTGAGGGTTGAAGAGGGAGGGGGGGAGGGGGAGGGTGGTGATGGTCATGGAGAAGGGCACTTGTGGGGAAGAGCACTGGATGTTATATGGAAACCAACTTGGTAATAAACTATTAAAGAAAAAAAAAAAGACTGACACCATACCTTGCATATTTTCAGACAACAATGCTATGAAACTCGAAATCAATGACAAGAAAAAATTTTGTAAAGACCATGAATCCTTGGATATTAAAGAACATCCTACTAAAGAATGAATGGGCTAATCCAGAAATTAAAGAGGAAATAAAAAGTCATGGAAGCCAAGAAAATGATAACATGACAGCCGAAAACCTGTGGGATGCAGCAAAGGCAGTCATAGAGGGAAGTATATAGCAATCCAGGCCCTCCAAAAAAGGGAAGAAAGGTCTCAAATACACAACCTAACGTTATACCTAAAAGAGCTGAAACCAAGAGTCAGACACTTAACTGAGCCACCCAGAACCCATTTTGTTTTTCAATTTTTTACTTTACAGCTGGATTATCATTCTTTAACATAAAATTTTTGTTTGCCAAAATCATAAAAAAGGGTTATCATTACAGATCTTACACATATTAAAAAGATAATAAGAAACTACTATGAAAAGTATTTTAGATTCAACAATATAGATGAAATGGAAAGATCCCTTGAAAAATATACTTACCATACAAAATAAAACCAAAAGTCTGAAAAATCCAATATCTACTATAATAACTGAAATATTTATTAACCACTTTACCAGAAGGAAAGCCCTAGGCCCAAGAAGTTTTACTGGTAAATCCTCTCAAACATTTATGGGAGAAATAACACCAAACTTACAAAAACTCTTTCAGACAGTAGAAGAGCAAGTAACACTGTATATTATCAGGTTTGAAGTCTTTGCCAATGTGACAAGTGAAAAATATCTCATGCTAGTTTTACTTGTTCTTTTTACGAGTATGATTGACATTTTTCTCATGTTTATTGGTCCTTCTTTCATTTTAATATATGAATGTTTGCCTTTTTCTGATTGATTTTTAAGAGCTTACTATGAAGTGAAGATAGTATTCCATTAGCTGTCAAATGTGCTACAAACAGAAACTACTTTTTAAAACTCCACATAGTGCAAGTCACATGACAGCTATGTGCGCAAGAGGTAATAACATGGGGTGGTATGCTGATTATGAAATTACAAGTCCTCAGTATGCAGTCCGTCCACCTACATACTATGGCCTAGAATACCTGCTTGCCATTAGAGAACTTTGAACACAGGTATTATTATCTCAAAGATCAAAACTGGGGGAGGATGGATCATTAATTCAGCCATTTATTTACATGATGAAATCGTTTACCAGATTTTCAGTAGTGCCCTGAGGCACAAGGAGACAGGATAGGTTGGTTTTTATGAAAAAAGGAGAGAGGACACGAAAATCCAGTATATAAAAACCGTAACACCCCCACAGGACAGAAGGAGGCCCTATGCGGCCAGATAAGGGAGAGACAATGAAGTGAGACAACCCCCAAATGGGGAAATATCTCATTACAGACTAGGGCCTACAGCATATTTGGGGCTTAATCTATAAAGGGAACCAGAAATGTAATAAGACAAAGACATATGCAGTATTATAATTCCTCTCAGAGAGACTGAAAGTGCATGGCTGCAAGTTGGGATACTTCGTAAGAATCCCTTAAAAGACCCATGAGTAAAAGCAAGTAGTTGCTAACGTACCCAACTAAGGAAAGAAGATCAGACCAACTGCAGAGCTTCTGTTCTGGCTAAGAGGGGCACGCAAGCTTGCGGGCAGAGCTGATTTGCTTGGAACTCTGGGGATGAGGCTGCATAAGGTCACCTATGCCTTTCTCTTTTTCACCCTTCCCCCATACAGAAACAGACTTGCCTCCAAACAGATGTTGAGCGAGTGTATAATGAATATTGGTTAAAGTTGGTTAGAAAGAATATTGGGCTATCAGAGGGGGTACACATCTCAGTCTCACCCTGGCTGCGGGGAGCGGGGGAAATGCGGGAAGCAGCAGCAAGGAGCTAGTAAGGAGAGTGTGATGGAGCAAAGCTCTCGTGCCCTTACAGCCCTTGCGGCTGGCCCAGTTCCTCAGAGGTTAAATCTCTTGGGTTGAAATGTTATTGTACAAATGTCCTTCGCGCTTTGGCACTCTTATTATTAACAATAAGAAGAGGGTGTAAAGTTCCCAGGAATATGGCACAATACCCGTGAAAACAGAAGTTTTGTCTAGAAAAAACCTTCTCATAGCTGTGGCTGTTTGTATAAAACTACTTGCATGTGAGAAATAAAGTGGCAATATGGGCATCACTCATGTTGTTCCTCCCGTCCCCATCCTTTGACTCTCTCTTCTTTTCCTCGTTCCCTTACCCCCGTGTTCTTGCTTCTGAGCGCCTGCGCGTGCACTACAGGGGGTGGCGGGAACAGAAGTGGAGAGACGCCACAGTTTTCATGGGATTCATCTGAATCCTCACACTCTCAAGCTTGCTCCCTCCTCTCTTCCTTACAAAGTAAAGAGAAAAAGAAGAAAAGGATAAAAGTCCAAACAAACATCAAAACTCCTATCTCCTGCCTCTAAAGAAAGGGTGATAGAGGTCCAACATCTCTTATCTACCATTCCAAAATCTGAGAAGCTCTGATAAACAAAAGTGCTTTTCATATCTCATTTGGCAACAAAACCCGACCTATCAGGAAGTGAAACCATGTATAGTCTTTTTTCATTCTAATTAATATGAATATTCACCAATGCAGAAATATTTATGAGTATGATCTCAAGATGCACCCTCAGATCCTGCAAGGGGAGTAGCATGCCTCTAGATACCATTATCACCATAATAAAAACTGAAAAATACTGAATTTTAAAACATGTTAGCCATATGTGCTTCAGGTAAGAAATAATATTCAAAGATATTTTATGAGCTGCAAATGAGAAAATGTTCACTCAGAACAGTGCCAGATATCAGAAAAACAGGAGTTCCATTTTCTTCTGCCCATGTTTTGCTTGTGTGAATAGAAGCCCTTCTTCAGAAGTTAGCTCCAGGCTGGTTAATGGAGGTACAAATGAAGTACTGAGTAAAAATATTTGCAAGTTATATAAAAAATATAGAGCCTAATACATCCAGAGTTCTTAAAAAAGAAAAATATCAAACTTGGTAGGAAAACAGGCAAAATATATAATAGTTTACAGGAAAAGATAAACAAATGTTCTTTAAACATTAAAAAAAAACCCTATAATATTAAGTTTGATTTGGAAATTGTTTTTCCTATTTCTGTAGACTTAAAATTTCCTCAAAACAATGGCGTCTAATAGTAATGAATCAACATAGAGCTTAGATCGTGACTTCTAAGTACCATTTCCTATTCAAGGAGATCCTATTGGAAATTGGTGTTTCCAAGTGTAGAGCAGAGAAAATACCAGATAAGTCTGGGACCCCAGCAGAGAAAATACCAGGTAAGCCTGGGACCTCTTGTTATATCAGAAAGTAAAGAAATAATCAAGTAATAATGGGGGGCATGTGAAAGGGCTCTCATTGACCAAATTTAAGAAAATTTAGGCATCAGAAAGGATAATCATTGCAATTGGTTAAAAAAAAAACCATTAAGTTTTGCGGAGTCTGGGTGGCTCAGACAGTTGTGTCCAACTTTGGCTCAGGTCACAGTCTCACAGTTTGTGGGTTCGAGACCCTGTTGGGCTTTGTGCTGACAGCTCAGAGCTTGGAGCCTGTGCCAGATTCTGTGTCTCCCCCCCCCCCCCCGCCCCCGCTCCTCTCCTGCTTGCACTCTGTCTGTCAGTCTCTCTGTCTCTAAAAAATAAATGAACATTTTAAAAAAAACATTGAAGTTTTAAAATTCCATGACTCAGTGACATTGGGGTTAGGGGAAGAAAGGAAAGTTCTTTTTAGGGAAAAATGGCAGTTAATAAATGTAGAAAAAATTATGGAATTTGGAAATCAACATTTTGCAACCTCCAATGTAGTGACAGATTCAAATAAGAATCATTATTGGATATTATATCCTCTAAATGAAAGTTATTAGGAAATAAGATATTCACACGGAGCCAAGGATTACCACAAATTGCATCTTACCCAAATGTACCTTTAACTGAGAAATGTGTGTGATACTATCTACACCAAATAAACAAATTTAATATCATTAACAGTGGAACAGGAGCACCTGGGTGGCTCAGTCAGTTAAAGGTCCAGCTCCTGCTCAGGCATGATCTTGTGATTTGTGAGTTCAAGACCCATGTCAGGCTCTGTGCTGACAGATCATCATCTGGAGCCTGCTTCAGATTCTGTATCCCTCTCTCCCTGCCCCTCCCCTATTCACACTCTGTCTATCTCTCTCTCTCTCAAAATAAATAATAAAACTTTTTTAAAAATTTAAAAAAAAAACCCAGCAGAACAATCTGACAGCAATCTGACAGCCTATGCCTAGTGACACAATGCAATTTTTGCATGTGGATTGCCTATGAAACGTTCTTGTCAAAAATACTGATCCTGAATCTAATTAACTCCAGTTTAAACCTAACCTCCAATTCACGTTAACTAGTTAAATGATACCATGACTGTATTAGTCAATTTGGGAAGTCAAAATAAAATTCCACACACTGTATGGCTTATAAACAACAGAAATTTATTTCTCACAGTCCTGGAAGCTGCAAGTTCAAGATCAGGCTTTGAGCATGGTTGGGTTGTGGGCCCTCTTCTTATTGTATTCTCAAACAGTGGAAAGGGCTAGAAAGTTCTCTGGGGCCTCTTTCATAGGGCTAATCCTATATATGAGAGCAAAGCCTCATTAAAGTAAACTATTAGTCTCAAAACTAGTAGCCTCCATTAAACTATTAGGTGATCCCTAATAACCTCCCAAAGTCCCCACCTCCTAATACCATCACCTCGGGGGACAGGATTTCAACATAAATTTGGGATGAGGGATGCAAATATTTAGATCACAGCAATAAGGAAACAATCACACACATGCAGTATGTGAAATATTCAAGACTACTCACCTGGATTCAAAGGCAATGTCATGGAAACAAGAGCAGAAGAATTCCTTGAGGTTAGAAAATACCAAGAAAACGTAATAATAAAACGCATTGCATGGATCTTGTTTTGATCCTAGATCTTTTAAAAATGTCTTTAAAAAAAGACATTGTGAGACAATTGAGGAAATTTTAGTTTGGAATGGGTATAAATGGTATAAAGGAATTGTGGTCAATTATTTTAGGTGTGAAACGGTATTATTGTTATCCAAGAGAATGTCCTTATGTTTTAAGGATGAATGAGGAAGAATTTAAATGTGAAGAGAGTAATGTCTGCAACTAACTTTGAAAGGATTTAGAAAAAAATGTGTATATACATATATATGTATATATTCATATAGGTTTATGTATGTATGTATGTATATGTAAAAATAAGAGAAATAATGCAAATAAGGTAACAAGTTAAACTACCCCCAAATGATTCTGATTCTAAAGATTCCCCAAAACATACTTTGAAAACTATTAAGCTAGGCAATGTTCAAACTGTATTCCCCAAATTAGTATTTCTGATGGAGGCTGGTAGAAGCTCCTAGAAGCCAAAGTATAATCCATCTCTCCATGCATGTCTCTCCTAGTGCCTCAATTCAATCATGGTAGTATCTGGGGTTTCTTTCTTTCTTTTTTTTTTTTAATCGTTTATTTTCTAATTGGTTTCCATGTAACACCCAGTGCTTCTCCCCACAAGTGCCCCCCACCATGACCATCATCCCCCTTCCCTCCCTCCCTGTCCCCCTTCAGTCCATGGTTCATTTTCAGTATTCAATAATCTTTCATGATTTGTGTCCCTCACTCTCCCCTATCTGGGGTTTCTTAATACAGCTTCAAGAATGGACTTGTTCCCACTGGTTTTCTTCTCTGACATGTTGTGAAAGCTTTTATAATCTTACATATATCCTGCTTTTTTTTTTTAATCTTACAATACAAGACTTTCCCTCATCATGTATATCAATACAGACAAAGTCTGATCTGCCTCAGAAATGTCTGTTTCAAGAAAGTAATTCTCGACTGAAATTGCAGTGTGGGAGCAGGTGACTTTTTCCTCTGACTTTACAGCCTCTCAAGGCAAGTAGATATTATTTCCTTTTCTTAAGGGTCTGGAGCTCTATGGTGCTTTCTACTTCTAAAACTCCATCCTTCAGTACAGACTGGTCCAAGAGAAAACTGTACAATGAGAAAGCATGAACAACCTCCAAAAACATGAAAATAAAATGCACACATTTTATATAATTATTTGGAAGAGTAGGATGGTACAGTGGAAGAGGTCAGAATTTAGCACCAGAAGACTGATGAAGACTTTTTCAGTATGATCCTGATTTTTACCAGTAGTGTGGTCTTGGACAACTTATACCTCAGCTTCTAAGATTAGATAGATAACTGCTAAATGATCAGACTAAGAGTTGACACCCTTACTCCTCACTTGAAACGCAGTTTCCTGCCTCAGAAGCAGAGGCAACATCTAAGGCAGCTGGATGTTCTCTTCGGTAAACAGGTATTTATGATGACCTAGATAATGTGGCATGTAGAAAGGTGAGGGGGATCGTCTCAGGAATCCCCCGGGGTTATACCAATGGGTGAACAAGGCATAGAGAAATAAAAAGCCATAGGACACTCACACCTGAGTTTGGGTAAACATGATTGGCACCCCGAGAATAGGATGGTGCAAAGGCACGCTGAGAATAGGGAGGTGCTGTACCCCAAAAATAGAGGGGGACTGGCAAAGGTCCAAAATAGGAATGGGAACAAAGTCTCCCAATACAAAGGTATATGAGGTAAGTAAGATTAGACATGCAGAGCAAAAGTGCCCCCCAATTAGTACTAGAGCAGAGAAGCTGCTTTCACGGGAGAATAGGGCCAAGTTAGGCAAAACCAGTTAATTGGACCATAAACCCATAAACCGCTGCAGGCGAAGCAGAGCAGGGATGGTTAACAAAAGAAAAGGTGTCTTGTTAACCCTGAGGTTATTTCCCCTGTCTTCTCCCCTAGGTTAGCTAAGATAAACAGACAGGGAGCCTCCTATCTGCCCTTAACAACCACCTGCCCAACTGCCCGGGACCTGGATTTTGTTTTATATTGACCCAAACCCCAAACACTGTATACCTTAAAAAAAAACAAAAGCAAAAACAAAAAAAAACACCCCTTCCCTCGTGCCCATAAGTTAACGTTTACAGTTTCTTTGTCTCTCTGTGCAGGTCCATAACGTTTATAAGCCTTCTGCTTTTTTTTTAATGTTTTATTTATTTTTGATACAGAGAGAGACAGAGCATGAGAGGGGGAGGGGAAGAGAGAGAAGGAGACACAGAACTGGAAGCAGGCTCCAGGCTCTGAGCTGTCAGCACAGAGCCCGACCCAGGGCTCGAACCCACGAACGTGAGATCTGACCTGAGCTGAAGTTGGAGGCCTAACCGACTGAGCCACCCAGGCGCCCCTAAGCCTTCTGATCTTAATAAATACAGGGAAGGACCCCTGTCCTTGTCTTTTCCCAGACATTAACCATCCCTCTCTCTCCTATTTTTTCATCCTGCGTCCCACTCTCTTGCTAAGACAAGAGAGAACTTTAGGCACAGAGGTAGGCAAGAGCAAGGATATGTAGAGCAGTGGTTCTAAGTCTTCTCTGCTCACTAGACTCGCTAGAAGTCCTTTCTAAGAATACAGATGACTGGGCCCCCTCTCTCAGAGAGCCAGATTTAATGGGTCTAAGGGACTCAGATGAAGGTGCTTTGAAAAGCTCCCTGGAGATTCTGATAGATCTCTAAGGTTCAGACTCTCCAATACTAAGACTTGCAGAGTCTGAAATAAGGAAAATATGTGTGAAACCTTGTGTGTGAATGCACAAAATTAATGAATTCTAAACAGAGTGAGCTGAAGAGTCATTTCAAAAGAACTGCTCTTTCAAGAACATTCTCCCACAGAGAAATGTGAGCAATCTTAATTGCCTGACCTCCAGAGAACATAAAAGTATTGCCTGCCAAGAAAACTTAGCCCAAGAGGCACCAACTCATAAAATATCAAGACTTTCCATCTTTCAAGCTAGCTAACATGTATTGAATCTGAATATGTATCAGACACTGTGTGTTGGACGCCTTTGTACAAAATTTAATTTTTTCTTCACAACAATTTCATCCTGTTAAGTATTTTAGAAATGAGAAAACTAATCTTGGAGACACTAAAATACCACGCAGCCACTACACAGCAGAGCTGAAATTTGAACTCCATTCTCTCTGATTCCAAAAATTCTATGATTGCACCACTTTACTGTATATAAGATCTAGTTTGCTGAGTTTACAAAATGGTAAGTCTCTTTTTTTTTTAAGTACTGCTCCCCTAGAAAAGTTCTCTTGGGTTATGTTATGAAAGACTTCCAAAAATAGAATGAATCTAACACATTTGGTAAAAAGACAACTATGGTAGTCATTACCCAGCTCTTCATCCCCCAAGTAACGTGAGAATATACACTCTGGCCAAGTGGCAAGTTCTGACCAATGAGTAGGAATAATGTCCATCATTTCTAGGCTAGAACATATAATTGCTTACTCTTCCACACCTATTGGCAACCCTTCAATAATGGTTGTTCTATCAGCCATGATGGATGACAAGTAGCAATAAAAAAAAAAAGCAAACCTTTGTTATTTTATAGATCACTGAGATATAGGCAATTATTTGATATACAGCATAGCATAGTTTGTCCTGATACAAACTGGATCCTCTACGAGTTCTACTAGGAATGACAAATTAATAGTTTTAGTAGAGAAGACAAATCACTAGTTCTATTTATGTAAGACATGTGCCCACAGAGAACATGTGTATGTGTGTGTATATGTATGTGTAGGTTGCTAATAAGTCTATTCGAAATAAAAAACTTCAACCCCATTAATGGAACACACTCCTCTAGATATCTTGTCAGTGTGACCATTCAGTCTGACAAAGCAGTTGATAATGGAAAAGCAAATAATAGATGCATTCAGACCACAAACATCTCCCTGGAAGGAAAATGCATATGTGAGCCAAGCAAGGGCTAAAAGAAGGTCTCGCAAAAAAGAGCCCACCCATGTTAATGTTTATGTGTTAATTCATTCAACAAATACTGGGAAAGCTATCATGTGCCAGCCATTACCCAAAGTGCTAGAGATAGAATAGTGAACAGAACAGACAAAACTCTTCCAAAAGGTTATATTCCAAAGGAGTAAAGGAGGATAATGACATGGCTCCAAAGGCATTTAATTGTGCTGGTATATTCTCTTCCTATTTCTCATGTTCTGAACATCCATCTGAATAAATGAGAAATGGAGCAAACCAAAAACCTCCCTCTTGCCTCAACATTTAGGGTAAAGTGTGAAGCAATATGTGTGTTAATCTAACCTACAATATCTGAGGCCCTGAATTGCAGGTCACTAATTTGGCTTAAACTCTTAAATATTGGTTTTCATTTCCCTTCATAGGAAACAATAGCTCTTTCTTCTTCTAGCTGCACCTGGTGTCCTGCCCACTGGCCTAGAGAAAGAAGTGGAGTTGATATTTTAATCATCACATCTGGCATCTAAGTTTCCCTTCATGATGTTGGGAACCCCTGAAGATATTACTCTGCCTAGGGCAATTGTCCACTCAGGCCAGAAAGCTCCAGAGCTAGAGTTTAAAGTCAGTGGTAGGGGTGCCTGGGTGACTTAGTCGGTTAAGCATTTGACTCTTGGTTTTGGGTCAGGTTATGATCTCAGGGATCATGGGATGACATGGGATTGAGCCCCATGTCAAACTCTGTGCTACAGCACAGAGGCTACTTGGGATTCTCTCTCTTCCTCTCTCTCTGCCCCTCTCCTGCTCATGCATGTATTCTTTCTCTCAAAATAAACATTTAAAAAAATAATAGAGTCAATGATAACATTTTTTACTGTAACTGGTATGTTTACACAGAAAATACTGCAGCTCATGGTCAACTGTCATTTAAGGTATGTGTCATCTCATCCAAGGGTGACAAAGACAGTAATAGTACCACCTCATTTCTTTTACTTTAATAGCTATGAGCTATATCCTTTATGATATAGTGCTCTGTTGGCCAAAATGTCCTAGTCACTATTCTAATACTTAGTCATTCTTATATTAATAAAACACAACAGCAAATGGATGTTGATTACCTGGTTGTCAAAAACCATTTGTCACTAAAAGAAACCAGAACTCCTTAGAAAAATAGCTGATTTTAGAACCTGGACAAGAAATGTACCAAATAAGCCTGGGACATCTTATTGTGCCAGAAAAAAAAGCAAGCTTTCAAAGACTGATGGGGTCAGTCAACGGGTCATATCAAAAAGAAACAGAACCCAGTCTGAAGGGGTTCCCATGAATCACTCTGGGACAATTCACACTATTAAAAAAATTACTTCATTAGATTGAAACACTGTGTGTGTGTGTGTGTGTGTGTGTGTGTGTGTATACATGAACATACATAATTATGTATATATCAGTTTATAATCTTATTTCAAAAACTAATTAGTCAAAAAAAATAATTAGTTATCATTACAGGTTGCAAGAGCCCCAATTCATGATGCTTGTATTGAGGACAATAACAAAGAGAAAGAATCAAGCATTAAAATAATACGTAGCCCAAGGCAACTACTTAGCCTCTCAGAGTTCCAGTTTCCTCATTTATAAAATAGTACAAACACTGCCTACTTCACAGGCTTTTTGTGAAGATTATCTGGAATAATAACATATGAGATCTCAAGAAATTACAAAGTACTATATGCATGTAAAGGATAGCTGTTATTACTATGTGGACAATTTCCAAGCAAAACAGATCTCTGAGGGTTTTTAGATGTGTAACTTCTGTGTTCTTATACTTATTCAGCCCTGAGGAGTGATTCAACATTCTCGGCCTCTTAGCCAATCAGTTTATCTAAGGGGTTAAGTGTATATTGTCTATTTTGATATAATTTGCCGTCTCCCCCTTAAAACCTATGCTGGATTATAATTATTACCTCTCACTTGCCAGGGATGAAGTGTTCTCCCTAAAGGCCTAGCTAATGGTCCAAGCTGCATGTCCATATACTCCCTGAGGTCTCCAGGATAACAAGGCCCCTGGTGATTGTCATCACTGGATGAAATCTTGGCCCTTCCAAAGGAACCATTAGAGGGCTGGTGACAATTTAACAGTGGTGGCTTGTTATCTTGCCTTCCTTGCTTAGGTAGAAGGCTCCCATAGGACCCTTGTTTAACTAAGAAAGCATAGAATATATATTGCCCCTTGTAGGAAGGAGAATTCAGCTCTTACAATCCAAACAAAGCATTCAAAGACCTCAGAGATGCTCAAAGAGATAAATGGATCCCAAGTGAACATGGTTGGATGACTGTGCCCTAAATTTTGAATGAAAGCAGTAAGGAAAGAAAATATCTGAGAAGTGGAATCCAGGAGCGAGTTATCCAGGAATTAGTGACTGTTTTTCATGACATCCTTGAGAGAGAATACTGAATACTATCTCATATCCCCAGGTCCTGGCCCCGAGATTGGTGTGTAAAAAAATTATTTAAAAAGTGAGGCAGATATCTAGGATCATCTGCATAGCAACCAACTTCTTAGAATAGTCTATCTCCTCAACCATATGACTATCATGACAGAGTCCATGTGGAAAAACCTAAAAAACATGACCTCAGCCAGGTGATCAAGGTTTACATCATCAGTGACAGGTGAAGTTAATAGCAGACACCCTTGATATGGAGCAATGAGAATGGCACTTCATTGCTGTGATCTTCTCCTCAACAGCAGTGACCCCTGTCTAGCCAAGGAAAAACCATTTCCTGGAACTCTGTACTGTCTGTGTAAGTTTTCTGTAAATTAAAACCATTCTAAAATAAAACATTATTATTAAAATTACATTCAGGGTAATAAAATAAAGAATAGATTAAATCTCTTTTTTGATATGAACTATGTGAAAATCATTATGGAAGGGGAAATGATCGTAGCTATCACTAATAGGATACTAAGGTTTGAGAAGTTGTGCAGTGCCCAATCAGGAAATAATTGTGGTTATAGAGAAATGGAATAAAATATTTTTCTTTTAAAAAAGGAACTGAGGAAATGAAAATAAATACAAAATAGGGTAGAAAAACTAGAGTGAGATGAGTATATAAAATGCATGCCCCAAAGACCTACCCATTTGTTAGAAATGTGCCAGAAATTTGAGAGCTCTCCTCCATCAAGCTGAAAGAGGGAAAAAGGCATGAATGGACACATACAGTGTCCACACGACAAATACAGACCAGGTGCCTAGAAGAAAATCCTGCTTTTTCCTGATATTTAGGTCAGAGAGAAAGTTTTCTCCTGCATCTTCCTGTGATCCTATTTATCATTTCTACACGAAATTCAGCAATGAATTTCTCTTTGGTTCATTTCTGTGCTCAAGGCAATATAGCATTTCAGTAATACACAGTTTGATTAACAGCAAATTCTATGAAGATTTAGAAGCAGACACATAACTGGAACACAGCCACTAAGTCCAGATAGTCCACTGAGGTGGGAATTGGACTGACATCCTCTTCAGAAAGTCAAGGAGATTGATAAAAACCGTATCAACTCTACATAGAGGCAGGCCAAAGTGGGGGGTGGGGGTGGGGTGGGGAGTGGGGGGGGCAAATAATTACTGTACACTACAATATTTCAGGCTATGCACTAGGAATAAAGGTGTCATGGATGAATAAGACATGGCACCTGTCCTGAGGGCATTACATTCTGGGGAAGAGATATTTAAAGAAGTTAGTCACCAAAGTGTTGCCTGTGTCATGTGACAAGTTTAAAAAGGGAGTAGTTGATTATACCCTAGTCGTGGTGAGGAAGGTGATGTGTGAGATTGAAAATGCTTTTTCAAAGAAGAGGTATTTAGGATGGCTACCTTGGTGATGTTGTAGCGGATCTATATATAGGAAGTGAAGATTCCAGGGCACACAGGAGTTGGGGGTGTCCCAGAAATGAAATAGAAAGATTGGTTGACTTCTAACTCTGTTTCTAGCCCACATCAAACTGGAAGGAACCAAAACTATACTAGTCAATTACTTTTTTGACTGTAAGTAATAGAATTCCAATCTATATTGCTTGAGGGGAGAAAAGAATTTGCTGGCTTGGTGAATCAAGAATGTATTGATCAGCCAAACCATGGAATATCCAGGTATAGCTGGGCCTTTTCCATGTTGTGACCCCTTTCTAAGATGCCTGCTAGCTCTCCTTTCCACCTACTTACAGTCTTGCCATCTTCCAAAGCCCGATTCAAGCTTCATCTCCTCTAGGAACCTCTCTCCACACACACCCCTACCCAGGGGGATGGAATGTGCAAGGGAGGAGGAGGCCGCCTCCTAATGAGCACTGTTATTGCTTGAACCAGACTATCTGCCAAGTGCTGTGCCAGGTGCTCTCACCCTTTTATATTACATCATGCCCACCCA
>PISW01015732.1:0-15706 GCA_004023785.1 Mungos mungo
ATGCATAAAACGCTTCTACAAAACACAATGGCATTAGATGTTTTCAGAGCTGCACAAGGTGGAACTTAAAGTCTCATAAGAACAAAACTGTGTGGATACCTTCTAGGGAACGTCAAAAATGTTTCTGGATTGCTAACTGACAGGAATGCTCCAATCGGTGCATTAAACAGTCCCTCTCTTTCCTTAGCGATGGGTTAAAACAAATGGCTAACTGATAGAGATCACAGTCATGCAGGACATGAGTCATCATCAGTTTACAAATAATTAGTAAATTAGAAGAAAAAGGCAATCTTATCAATAGTCTAATCTCCAGAAACCCATACATTCAGTTCCCTGGAGCCCTCACATTACCCTCATAGTAATGTGGGAGAGAAACACAAGAAGGAAATGGCAGGTAACATTAAATTCCCTGATACCCCAGCCCAGTGACAACTATGAGGCTGGCAGAGAACATCTTGCCAGGAGCTCCCTACTGTCTTAATGTTAATACTTTGCTGGAGGGAAGAGTACCTTCGCCTGACAATAGCCAGGCCCCCAGTACTCTGTAAACCTTCTTTAGCATAGGAAAATCTCTTAGAAAACTTCCCTTGAGTCTGCCTTCTCCAAAGCCAAAGTACATAACTGCTCACTTTTCACAACCCAAGTGTAGCTCTTTCTGTCCATGGTTCATGACCCTGTGCTTTACCAAAATCACATTTTTGCACCAAAGACATATTCAAGAATTCTTTCTTGACCCTTGGCTCTGGAACCCCCCCCCCCCGCATCACCCCAAAACTTCATAATGGGTGAACTGGGGGTGCCAGCACCTCAGCGCCCGAAGCCTCTCCAGCTGCCTGGCCATGGCCCGGCCTCTCCCATTGGACCTTCTGCGGGTGGCTGGACATGGGTGTGAGATGGGAGATGTGGCCCCTCAGTATTTTAGGAGGCCAAGGGACATGAGGGCAGCTGGTGGTCTGGGGCTGGGCCTGGACATGGGAGCTAGAAGTGTCCAGTCAGAGCTAGACCTTGCTTCTGTGGCCTCCATCCCTTTCTGGGGATTACAGTTCCTTGGATTAATGATAATTGGAGCCTGCCCTTTGCTCTTTTCCCTCCCAGAGGGCCCAGGTTTCAAGAAGCACAGACGGGGACTGAGAGACATGTTTTATTTAGCAAGCAAGAAGTTCATGAGCAGGGCATTCCGGGGGGCAGCTGGTGGGCTGTGCAGCAAGAAGGGTCTCCCGGCTGTCTCAGTGGTGTCCAGGCTGGTGGGGACAGCTGGGCTATGGCCTGGCGAGAGGTAGCGAGAGGGGGCTAGGGTGGAGAGAATCAGGGGTCTCCTGAGAAGAAATAAAGGGATTAGAGGGCAGTAGTGCTGGGCAGGTGGGATAAAGGCCAAGCTTCACCCTGGCTCCCATCAGCTCCTTCTCCAGCCATACTTACGACACACTTGCTCAGTCATAGATGCACGCATCTGTGGGGGACAGAGTAGTTAGTATGTGTACAAGTGTGTGTGTGGGATCCTTAACCTTCAAGGCCTATGCCCTGCCCCTGGGCTGCCCGGGGCCCCAGGCTGGCTCAGCCACAGAAGTTCAGGGGTTCCCTTCAGAGATGGTATAGAAGAGAGATGGATGATGGAGCAGGGGACTAGGGGACAAGCCTGAGGATAAGCAACCTGGGTGACATCCATTCTCCAAAGGAGACAAGTGAGGCCCAGCCACCTCCTGCTTGGGCACCAAGCCTTCTGCCTGTTTACCTTCTGAGTCCTGACAGTCTCTCAGCCTTGGGGAGGCACCTGCCCAGGCCAGGCTGCCTGAAGACAAGGGTGCTTCCCATGTGAGTGGTGAGCTAATCCCAGGACTACGAAGTTAGGTGCCCCAAAGAAACAGAACTGGCTGGAGGGGGAGGTGGCCAGGCAAGGAGACTGAGAAAATGTGGCCTTGGGTGTCCAGTGCTCATGTGGGCAGACCTGAGCTCTTGTGAAGGAGGAACACATGGGAACCAGATTCCTGGGTGCGGCAGGGGTTTCCTGAACCCAAAGTGGCTCCTGGGACTCCAGTGACTGCAGCAGGGGCCTGCATCCCACCTCTCTGCTCCTCCCTAGTGAGGCAACATCACTCCTGGGCCGTCCCCATGCGCCCTTCTCCTGTCCCCAGCTGGTGATTACCGTTGGGGTTAGAGAAGACGATGTTGTCTTCTGTGTAGCCCCTGGACTTGGCGAAGCGAATAAAGAGTTCCTTCAGCTCAGGAATCAGCTCCTTGGTCCTCCCTGTGGCCAAGATGGGTGGTGAGTGGCTGGCTTAAGCTCCATAGATATTGTGGAACCTGTGAACAAGGCCTCAGACCCCTTCCTCATGAGGGTTCTGTGGAAAGTCCTCTCTCTTGCTGCCTGGGGCTCAGAGTGAAGGGGACCTTGGGGACTGGGTGTGATGGGCCTCTTCTCCCCCAGCATGGCCAAAAGCCGGGTCCCAGCAGGCGTAAGACCCACCATAGAGCTTGACCTTGATGTCCTCCTCATTGTTTTCAACTTTCTTGAAGAGCATTATGGCAAACCGATTGTAGTCTGTGGTCACCACTTGTGTAATGTAACTCACGTTTCCACTGTGATCTGCATGGTGGATGGTGAAGCATCAGCCCATTCTGGCTGGGCAGAGGGAGCGATTGCTCACCTCCCCAGCATCCATAGTTTGGCATTTGTGTGGAGGGGAGGGGGATCCATGCCCCCAGAGACCCACCCCACTCAGAACTCACACTCAGTGTTGCCCAGGTTTAACTGGTCTACATGCAAATTTATGATGATTACTCTGGTCCACTCGCTACAGTTCCGGCCCCTGTGGAAGCAAGACACGGGTGGGTAAGAGGGTGACAGCCCACTGTGCCACAGCAGGAGGCCCACACCCCACCCCTGAGGTGGGCCTGGATCTTTCCCACTAAGCACATCTTTGACTGTCCCTGACTACTCTGCCCTGAAACCCTTGACCTACTCAGACTCTCCAGCGCCTACTATCCTCTCTTCTTAGGGGAGTTTCCCCTCGGTGGCCTTCACTCCATACTGTTTCCCCCCAACCTGAGGCATTTGTTGATTATCTTTTTATCTTTAACTTTTCTTAGATGTTCATTAATTCTTGAGAAAGAGAGAGACACAGAGTGAGCTAGGTGTGGCGATGCAGAAAGAGAGGGAGACAGAGAATCCAAAGCAAGCTCCAGTCTCTGAGCTGTCAGCACAGTGCCCAACATGAGGCATGAACCCACAAACCATGAATTCATGACCGGACAAAAAATTGGACGCTTAACCAACTGAGCCACCCAAATACCCCCCATCAGTGGGGGAATCACCACTGATCCAGGCACCATTCTGCTGGATGCCAAAGCCTCCCCAATCACCCAGCTGTTGGGCCAACTCTGACCTCCCACCTGTGTCCTATCTGGCTCCCTGGCATCCCAGATCCGATCTCCCCACACCTGTCTTTCTTTTGCTCCTTCCATGACAGATGCAAGAGCCCCATCCCCAAATGCAAAAGCCAGAAATGCAGAGAGGCTGGGTAATCCTTGGCTCCTCTCTCTAGGTCCTAATCTGCCCCCACTCTGGTCATCTCCCACCTATGACTGATCAGCCTCCTGGGCTGCACACCATCATTCCTCTCCCTGCTCTAGCCAGACCCGCTCCTCACCAGTATCTGAGGCCCCTGCCACTGTGGCCCCTGCCCCCCTCCAGACCTCCCACCAGCTTCTGCTTTATTTATTTTTGAGAGACAGAGAGAGAAAGTGTGAGCAGGGGAGGGTGAGAGAGAGAGGAAGATACAGAATCTGAAACAGGCTCCAGGCTCTGAGCTAGCTGTCAGCACAGAGCCTGATGTGGGGCTCAAACCCACGAACCACGAGATCATGACCTGAGCCGAAGCTGGACGCTTAACCAACTGAGCCACCCGGGGGCCCCAGCTAGCTGTTTCTTGAATTAGTGGTTACTCTGCCTCCCTCCACCAGCCCTTCCATGAAGGTTCCAGGTCTCCTTCTGACACAGGTTGGTTCCTGAAGGCCCAGTCCACAAACTACCTTCCTGAACGCCTTTGACAAAGCCCTAGATGGTATCTTAGGCTGAATCCAGTGACTCTGCACACATTCAAGCACACCCCACTCTCTTTGTTTTGTCCCTGATGACTGACTGTGTCCATCCCCAGTACTGTCTTGTGTCTGTGCTGAAGTGGCCAAGAAGTGTTCATTTAGTGAATAAAAGAGGGAATAAATACAGGGATCCAGTACCCAGCAATAGGATGAATGATCATCTTTCAGATTTGATCACCCCTCGGCTATGACATCAGTCTCCCTCTTGTCCTCCAGTACAGCTCTCTAGGCCCCCCGTGTTCCTCGAGGGGGTGGTGGCACTCACCGGACCAGGGAAGAGGTGAAATCGTAGGTGTTGTCTTTGTTCAGGTCATAGGTGTTAGTGTACCTCTTCAGCTCGGTATCTCTTCCTTTATCAAATTGGTCCCCTGCCACTGCTATGACGTACCATTTCCCCTGGAACTGCAGGGGGGCTGATGACAGGCAGAGCCAGGAGCAGCCCTGGGGTGCCCTCCCGCTCCATCCCTGCAGACACCTCTAGGCACCTTCGTCCCAGCTCCTCTAATGGGGCTGCTTGAACCCAGACTGGCCACACAGGCTGGGCTGATGAAGCCGGCAGGAGCTGGTGCCCATCAGGACAGGCAGAAGTCCTGAGTGTGTCAGGGACAAGATGACCCTTAATAAGTGGCCAGCTGGCATCCCTGAGCCTCAGTTTCCTCATCATGTGGAGGACCTCAAGAATTTCCCACCTTGCAAGGGCTGTGGGGATTATGGGAGAGAGTGTGGACCAGGGGAGTTCTGCTCGCTGACCCTTCTGTCAGCAAGGTTGGGTGCGGATGCGGGCATGGGTGTGCCATACAGCGGGGCACTCGAAGGCAGACTGAACTAAAGCTTGAGCCCGCTCTGCCTCTTCTCCCCTCTGTTCACATTCTTTCCGAGGCTCCATTAGCTGCCCCTCCAGGTCTCTTACCTCCTCTTTGTTGAAGTCAGGCTCCACAGGAACGCTGAGCAGAGGCGGGGCTAGGATCATGTTTGGAGTGGATTCCTGGGCCTGGGTTTGCAGGGCGCCCAGCAGGGCAAGGCTGTGCCACAGAAGACTTAGGGCCATGACTTCAGGGCCGAACAAGCAGGCACCACTCCAGATACTCCCTGAAAGAGGGGATGAATGAGGAGTTTTCTGTGGGGGGATGGTATTTATGGTCTCTGTGGCCAATGGCTCTCTCCAGGGTGGAGCGAATTATCCCTTACCTAATCCTGGAAAGATGAGGCAATTGCCAGCAACTCGTGCTGAGCTGAAGATCGTGGCAAGCTCTCTGTCCTTCCCCCAGGTCAGGATTATGCAAGGTGAGGAGCAGGAAGGTCCAGACGGCTGGAGGATGCATTCCCTATATCTCCACATTTCTGGCAGGGACGGTGACGGAGACTCCCTCCACACCTTCTTCCTCTGGTTAGCACCATGTGAGGACAGGGTTCTCAGATCTGGACCAACTATCTGACCACCAGGAGTCTCTCAACTGGGCCCCAAGTGCAGGGTGGGTTAAGGGTGGTGGGAGCCCCTTCCTGTACCTGATGAAAGCAAAGTATGTTTCACACCAACAGAGCTGATGTTGCTTTCTGGTTCTCCAAAGGGAAGGAAAGGGGAGGAGCTGAGAGAGGACATTCCTGGCAGGGAAGGACAGAATGTATCCTTTGCTGCTCAGTGAGCTGAGATACTGGCCCTCCCAGGGACCCTCCCCAGGCCCTGGCACAGGCTGAGACATCCTTCTCCTCCTGGCACTTCCCAGCAGCTGACTGGGGAATGTTCCCGATGAGGGAGCATAATGTAAGCTAGGGCAAAGCACATGCTAGCCTGCCCCTCCCCTCAGCTGGGATCCGGGTGACATTGCTCAGGCACTCCTGACTGCCAAGGATCAAAAGGAAGGAAAGAAAACAAACGATTAACGGATAGAGATCACAGTCCTGCAGGGCTTGGACCTATGTCCTAGTACATTAGAAGAAAAAGGGAATCTTCCTGAGTCCAGGAAACTTAGAGGGCCTGAAGAGGTTCTATACTCAGTTTACTGGAGCCCCAACTTCACCCTCCCTCCATAGTATGTAGGGAACAAAGACAAGAAGGAAATGGTAGATGGCATTAAATTTTATTATGACCAACAGCCCATTGACACATACTTGAGGCACATATGGAGTAAAACCTTTCTCCAGGAATTCCCTGCTGTCTGAATGTTCATGCTCTGTTAGAGGGCAAGACAATCTTAGCTTAACAATACCTAGGCCTTCAGTAATGCGGGAATATACTTGGGCATATGAAAATCCCATCAGAAACTTCCTCTTGACTTTAATCCCTCAACCCCATGGTATATAAGCAGTCACTCTTCACAACCCCGGTATAGCTCTTTATGCCCAAGAGTCCTGTCCTTGTGGTTTAATAGAAAAATATTTTTTGACCCAAAGATTTCCCAAGAATTCTTTTTTGGCTGTAGGCTCTGATCCCCCATCATTCAAAATTCCCATCATTCCCACCATGAATCAACCCCTCCCCTCCTCCATGTCCATGTCCCATTAGCAGGGTAGGCACGGGTCTCAGCTGGGCCCCAAGGGACTTGGCCTCTCCTGTGGCCCAGTGGACATAAACCCCATCGTGACAGTTGCAAATTGGACAGCTTGGCATAGTAGAGTTCTGAGGCTACAGTCCCAGTTCCATCCTGGTCGGGGACAATGGGTACAGGCATCTGTACTGTGGGGTGGAGGGCTTCGGACCCAAGGGGAGCTCTCTCCCCTGCCTCTCTGGGCACTGGGTAGTTTAGGTCACAGTAAGCTCAGAACTCAGCCTCATCCTTAAGTGATCAATGATACCATCTGCCATCTCTGGCCATAGTCCTGGTCTGTGGAGCCCAGGGCCCAGGCCTGGGCACTCAGAAGTGCTCCTGCATGGCTGATCCCAGCTTTGTCCAGGAGGGAAGCAGTTTCCTCATGTGGGCTTTGCTGTCCGTGGGAGGCAGGGTTGGGTCCCAGGCCCTGGGTAGTATTGCCTAGATATGACCATGAGGGCTGGAGCTAATGGAATGCCTGACTTGAGGCTGACCTGAGGGCTTACTGGCCTCAAATGAGACTCCCGGTAACATCGTTAGTTCTTCTACCTGCTGCAGGGGAACCAGTTCCCCTAGCCTGGGCTTTGGGTGGTGGACCCAGAGAGAAGGGACTCTGGGGGAAGAGGGAGCATAATGTACAAGCTAGAACCACTCCAAGTCATGCAGGACATGAGTCTCCATCAGTTTATAAGTATCTTAGAAAATTAGAAGAAAAAGACAATCTTATAAATAGCCTCATCTCCAGAAGCCTATAGACTCAGTTTCCTGGAGCCCCTATTAACACACTCCCCACCATGGTGATGTGGAGAAGAAAGGCAAGAAGAAAATGGCAGGTAAAATTCACTTTCCTGATACCCTGCAGCCCAGTGACAAATACTTGAGGCAAGTACTAAGCACAACATTTCTCCAGGAACCCCTACCGAATTCCTAATGTTAATGCCTTAGTAGAGGGAAAAGAACCTTAGCTTGACAATAGCAAGGCCCCAGGTAGATTAGGATCCTCTAGTGTATCAAACTCCTTCTGGAGGCCTCCTTCCCCTTTGCCTTTACCTCCCCCAACTTCCTAGAATAAAACCAGTTACTCTTCCCAACGTCGGGGCAGCTCTTTCTGCTCACGTGCTTTAATAAAATCACTTTTTTTTTTTTTTTTTTTTTTTTTTTTTGCACCAAAGACACCTTCAAGAGTTATTTCTTGGTTGTCGGCTCTGGAACCCTCCACCCCACTCAAAAACCTCACCATTAGGGGGCCAGTGTGGGGGAGTGGGTCTATTTAACTGGACTCTGAGCTTTGGTGCAAATGTGGTGAGTACTTTCTCTTTTCCTCCTTTATTCTTATTTCAAGGGCTTTTCAAGGAGTATAGTCTTACTAGAACACTTTCCTGTCCACTGCTCAGTCTGTGCTCCTCTAGCCCATAATATTCTACAGGGAGGAGAAAGCCTGCCTTTTGGCTGGAAGTGAATTCCCAGGCTGGAATGGTAAAAAGACCCAGAAACTTGTGCCCTCTCTTTATTCCTGTCCTTATACGTAGTGGTCTGTGTTGGGCATGGGATGGCCACCTAAGTGACCAGCACAGATGCAAATCTTAAGACTCGTGTTTGATCTAAAGTGATCCCAACCACATCCCTGGTCTAGCTGCTTCTGGCTGTGGGACCTCCCCTGGAAGCCCACAAAACCACTACCTGATTGAATTAAAGCCCAACTGGGGACCATTTCCTAGGAAGTTCGGTTATGTGTTGGCAAGTAGAGTAGATCATGATGGGTTTCTGTCTTCACTGTTCTCTGTCAATGTCCTCTACTATTACTTAAATTACAAAATTTGGCAATTCCCCCTTGTAAAGCTTTTCCAGTGTTTTCTGAGGTTAAAAAGGGTGGTTTCTTCAGCCTTCTCAGCAAGGCAAACTAGGTCCATCTTGCTGGGAGCCGCACCAGCCTTGCTGGGTGACACGGTCACAGTAAGGAAATGGCAGATGCTGCACGGCTCCTGCCATGAGAGGCGGCAACTGGCATCTCCTTTTGCTACTGGTACTCATGTGAAGTTAAGCCTGTTGCTATTGATTAGGCCTCACAATGTTCCAAGTCAGACCGATATTCCCCACACAGATACCTCATGGGAAGAAGCATTTCCCGCCTCTATAAGAGGAAGTTAAACAAAGCACTGCAGATGTTTGTCGAAAGGCTCTTCTAATAAGCCTCACAAATTTAAGGCATAGAAAATGAAGGGGGTTAAAGAACACAAGATTTACTATTAACTCTGGCCCGGAGAAAAGGAGCCTAACTTGGGAATAAGAAACAAACAAGAGCCAGGCATAAGTTACTGCGCATACATATGCTAATCTGGTGCCCATTGTGAGGATGGGTAAGAGTAGTTACAACTTAAACTCATATGCAAAGGCCGGCTCGTCTAGGGCGCCTATGGCGCTTACACCTTCAACATCAAAGAACAAGGTTGACAAAAGGTTTATTTACTAACCAGTGCAAATACATTCTTCCTCTTGTGAGCCAAGTAGAATGCCCCCTAGCCTTGTTTTTGCCTGAATTCTAGCGTTATTATTATAAACAAATGTGTTTGCTCTCTGCTTCTCACTGAAAACATCCTGCTATCTTCCTAGTTGTAAGATTTACTGCCGGTTCAAACAAATGTGTATGTTATCTGCTTTTCACTGAGAATATCCTGTTATCCTATGATGTGTAAGTTACCTCATTGTAATTAGTGTAGTTCTGGAAAAAATGCCTCCGTAAAACCTGTTTCTGCGCGCTTTTCAAAGCCTCTTATCACTGAGAATTATTTGTAAAAATTCCACTTTTTGATGTCATGTTAACACTTAAATCTATAAATAAAGGCCCAAAGCCTGGTAAGAGAAAGATGCCAGACTGGTGACCAACCAGGAAAGAAAGAAACTTTGGGCTCGCTCGCCTCCAATATTCTGCCTATTTTCTGCCGTCGCCATCGCCTCCTTCAGGGGACGCTGGACCAGCCAGAGCTGGACGGACTCCTGCACCATCTGCTGGTGCCTTTTGTAGCCTAGGATGCAGTGGGAAAGCAGGGGTATGCCAGTATCCCTCCTACAGAAGCCATTAATGGCTGGTTAGTGATCATAGAGATTTGGTTTGAGGTGTGCCTCGAGTCACATTGACACCTAAGGAACTTCTAATATATCCTGCACGGGGGACGCCACCGGGGAGTTGGGGGGGGGGATTTTTGTGATAATGTACCTTGTCTACTTTTCTCTCCCAAGGAGAAACATGGGATCGTCTCCTCAGTCCCCAAGGATTCTCCCTTAAGATGCCTTTTCAACCCACAGGAAACAATTTGGATCGCAGAATTTAGGAAAAGACTGATGTCCTGTAATACTGCATGGCCTTAGTAGTATCTACCAGTTAGATGTCTTCTGCAGGAAACAGAATCAATGTACAGAGGCACCCTAGGTCCAGGCCATCACAGCTCTAAGTCCAGATCTGGACCAAAAGATCTGTTGCAGAATGTGTTTGCCCAAATGTATTTGGCTAGTAAACTCCCTCCTGGCATAGCGGATGCCTGAACAGGCCTCCTCCTGATGGAACTCAGTGGCTGGAGAAAACGCAGGCCATCCCTGACAAAGGGGATGCTGACTCTCTCTGTTCCTCCCCCTAATAGATGTGGGGGCCTCTCCCTCATTCATTTCCTGAGTTAATGGCTACAATTGGAGTCAACTGTGGTTAGTCTACCTCAGGACATAAACGTTAAAGAATATTCCCCAGCAGCTGCCAAACTCCCTTCACTTCAGGAAAATCCCTTGTCTTCGAACTTGCCTGACAGAGGCTCCCTGTTTTCACGTTGGTGGAAATGAAACACACAAACAAACATAGGGTCTCCTTTTTCTGACCTGACAGGGTTTAGAACCGGGAATCCTCTTTCTGTGCCTCCTGGCACTTGGCTCTTCTGCCTTCTCCTCCCTTCCTCCTGTTTCTAAATCAACTTCCATGCAACCTAAATAACTGGCTACTCCCACCCTCCCACCCTCAATGTAAAGGAGTAATGAGCAACCCCTTGGACCGCCCACTTCAGATTCCCAAACAGCTGTCCCCGGTTAAAAAAAAAAAAAGTGACAATGGGGAACAAACTGATTGTTCTTTAAGTGAATGCAGGTGGAACATATTTGGTATTTAAGCTTATTTAATTTGATTTAACTAAGATTGACATGTATTTAAAGTTATCAGCATTAAATATGAAACTTTTATTCTACCAAGGTTTCCTAAAGGTCAAATAAGCTCATGTTACCTCTGTTGCAATTTGTTAGCAAAAAGATGACTTAAAATAATGGTTAATTTTGTGTATCTCAAAGTTTTCATGGATCATTGTTAAGATAGCTCTCAAAGTCTTTGGGAATCTGAACTTCAATAAATGGGATAGAATTCATTGGATATCTAGGTGTTTTCCAAATAGAATGCAACGCTAAAGCATACATTAATGAATGTAGGTTTGAGCTTTTGGCTTCTTATTGCAGAAAAAACTAAGAAGATTTGGGTTTATTGGGAAAAATACAGTGTGCTAAACTGATTCATGAATTTGCCATCTAAAAAATTATGGTGTAACAGCTTTCAAATTGTTACCTTTTCGTCTCAGCTAGAGACTCAGGTGTCTAAGAGTCAAAATTCTGCTAAACATAATTAAGACTAATGGAAATAAGGAAAGCAACTGTATATATACAACAGTAGGAATGTGTAAAAAAGAGAGAAGGAATGGAAATATATTTTTTGTTGCAGGTAAAAGTATAATATTTTTCTAAATGAGACTGGTTTGGCAAAAATATCTTGGGACAAAATCTGAATGCAAAGGAAAGTTGTAGAAGGTTTGTGAAGGGAAATCTTTGGAAAGGAATTTTATGTGTGGTTGATAGACGAGCTTGCCCTGAATGGATTTTTAAAAGTACACTGGTATAAGGTTGGCATTCTGCTTTTCTCTCTGTTCAAAACACAAAGGTTTTTTTGGATTGTTCGGCTCTTGATTAAAAAATAATAATAATATAAAAAGGATTGTTTTCTCCTTTACCAGGAAAACCACAGCTTTAGGTTCCATCTTTATCAGATCTTTGATCACTTCGTTAAAACTTCTCACTGTTAAAGGAGCTAAGTTTTGATGACAACTATATAACCTACGTGTTTGCCTTTGGAATCTCTTATCGCCATCTTGGTTAAATACATAATTTAAACTTGTAAGGTTTGTAATGATCTGAATCCTATTTCTGGTGTGCTCAATAACTGTCTAAGGTTTGAGAAACTTCCCAGCATTTAAATTGCAAAGAAAGTCTTTTTGACCAAGGAGGCCTTTCTATTTGGAATGTTAAGTTAAACAATGGTAAACCTTAGGAGATAATTGCTTGGGTAAATGCTGGAACTGCTCAAATGTATATACATTTCCTAAATCCCTAAATGAATATGGAAAACATATATTTCCTAAACCCTTTCTGACAGTCACCAGAAATCCTCCCCATAGAAATCAAAAATACCTGGTTTATTTTAAGGCCCCAAAATGAAAGGGGCCCTACTGGGTCAGAGTAGGTACTCCTGATAAAGAAAATCTGTTATAAGATGGCCGACAGGACTAATAAGAAAACACCTGTCCCCGATTAATGAGAAATGCGGAAGTAACAGACTATAAATTACTCCCTCTACTAATTCTCAGGGCTCAGACCTCTGGGGAATGATCTCCTCTGAGCTCATCAGTATGAAATAAACGTCCTCCCTTCCAGGATCTCTGAGTGCTGCTTGGTTCTTCCACTGGGTGACCCAGACCAGATTCCATAACACTCCCAGTGCAATAAAGTTAGAAGGAAAACCTTCATGGGCTCTTATATCTAAAGTAAAACCTGGACCCGCTTCACAGGAATTCAATGAGCAAACTAATGTGCCTTTGCCGGAGTCCAGCTCCGGCTGGTCCAGGGTCCCTTGAAGGAGGGGATGGCGTCGGCGCAAAACTGGAGGGGAGAGAGCCCAAAGTTTCTTTCTTTCCTGGTTGGTCACCAGTCTGGCATCTCTCTCTTGCCAGGTTTTGGACCTTTATTTATAGATTTAAGTGTTAACATGACATCAAAAAGTGGAATTTTTACAAATAATTTTCAGTGATAAGAGGCTTTGAAAAGCGCGCAGAAACAGGTTTTACGGAGGCATTTTTGCAGAACTACTCTAATTACAATGAGGTAACTTACACATCATAGGATAGCAGGGTATTCTCAGTGAAAAGCAGATAACATACACGTTTGTTTGAACCGGTAGTAAATCTTACAACTAAGAAGATAGCAGGATGTTTTCAGTGAGAAGCAGATAGCAAACACATTTGTTTATAACAATAACGCTAAGATTCAGGCATAAACAAGGCTAGGAGGTATTCTGTCTGGCTCACAGGAGGGAGAATGTATTTGTGCTGGTTAGTAAATAAACCTTTTGTCAACCTTGTTCTTTGATGTTGAAGGTGTAAGCGCCATAGGCGCCCTAGACGAGCCGGCCTTTGCATATGAGTTTAAGTTGTAACTACTCTTACCCATCCTCACAATGGGCACCAGATTAGCATATGTATGTGCAGTAACTTATGCCTGGCTCTTTGTTTCTTATTCCTAAATTAGGCTCCTTTTCTCCAGGCCAAAGTAAATATTATTCTTGTGTTCTTTAACCCCTTAGGAGAGCCTTTCCTCAACATCTGCAGTGCTTTGT
Source organism: Mungos mungo (assembly GCA_004023785.1). Taxonomy (NCBI): domain Eukaryota; kingdom Metazoa; phylum Chordata; class Mammalia; order Carnivora; family Herpestidae; genus Mungos; species Mungos mungo. The sequence goes on from PISW01015732.1 coordinate 13,315, forward strand.
TTAACTTCCTCTTTATAGAGGTGGGAATATGCTTCTTGGCATTCCGAGACTAGGACGGTGCAAAGGCACCCCAAGAATATGGGGGTGCTGAACTCCCAACATAGAGAGAGATGGGAAAGGCCCCAAAAAAAGGGAATGGGCACAAAGGCTTCCAGAACAAACGTATATGAGGTAAGCAAGATTAGGCATGCAGTGCAAAAGTGCCCCCCACTTTTGTCCTATCGCAGAAAGCTGATTTCACATGAAGGAAGGACCAGATTAGGTAAGCAGGTACCTAGGGATACAGACCGCTGCATTGTTGCTGTGCAGCTTCAGGGGGTTCTGCTCAGCACAGGGCTAATTTACCTCCAGGCTAGCTAGATAAACAAACACTCCTTTCTGCCGGTAACAGCCACCTGCCCATCAGCCCGGGGCCAGGATTTTGTTTTATATCGACCCAAACCCCACACACTGTATCTTCAAACCTCCCCCCTTTCCCTCATGCCCATAGTTGATGTTCAGTTTCTCTGTCTTTTGGGGCACACCCATCACGTTTGTAAACCTTCTGATCTTAATAAATACGGGGCAAAGACCCTTATCCAGGTCTCTTGTCTTTTCTTGAACATTAGCCACCTCTCTCCTATTTTTTTAATTTTTTTTTTTTGAAAGACAGAGAGAGAGAGCGTGAGCAGGGGAGGGTCTGAGAGAGAGGGAGATACAGGATCAGAAGCAAGCTCCAGGCTCTGAGCTGTCAGCACAGAGCCTGACGTGGGGCTCGAACCCACCAACTGAGATCATGAGCTGAAGCTGGACGCCCAATCGACTGAGCCACCCAGGCGCCCCTCTCTCCTATTTTTTAATCCTGCATCCCGCTCTCTTGCTAGACAAGAGAGCACTTTAGACCCAGAGTCTACGACAATACTCCAATCTTATGGCCCAATGATATATATCTGAAGGGTCTCATGATTGAGATTTTTTTCAACAGTAATAAGTGATATTTCCTTAGCAACACCAACCTGTCAAGGTCCTGGAAACCTTGCTTCTGAAATGCCTTAGAGACTTACTTTATCCCTGACCCCCTCCCAGCCTATGGGTGTATAAGCAGTTACCCGTCTCAACACCAGTGCAGCGCTTCCTGCCCCTGGGTGCCGTCCCCATCTTTAATAAGATCACCTTTTTGCACCAAAGATGTCTTCAAGAAATCTTCCTTGGCCCTTAGCTCTGGACACCCCCTGTCACCCTAAAACTTGATCACTGGCAAAGTGGGGGTGACAGCACCTCGGCTCCCCAACCCTCTCCAGCTGCCTGGCCCCTGCAGGACCTCTGCCATCGGACCTGCTGTGGGTGGCTGAACGTGGGTGTGAGATGTGGCCCATCAGTGTGCTAGGTGGCAAGGGCGAGGGCAAGCGATGGCTGCTGCTGGTCTGGGGCTGGCCATGGAGGCGGGAGCTGGAGGTGTTGAGTCAGAGCTGGACTCTGCTTCTGTGGCCTCCATTTCTTCCTGGGACCACATTTCCTCTGAGTGATGCTAAGTGGAGCCTACCCTTTGTTCTCTTCTCTCTCAGAAGAGACCAAGGAACACAGAGAGCGGTCCAGAAACATGTGTTTATTTAGCAAGCAAAAAGGGTTTCTGTCCGCAGGGCAGCCTGGGGGACAGTGAGCTCATAGGCCGTCCAGTGAGAAGGGTCTCCTGGCTCTCTCACTGGTGTCCAGTCTGGTGGGGATAGTTGGGCGGTGCCCTGGGCAGAGGTCAACGTGAAGAGGATGGGGTGGAGAGAGTCCGAGGGCACCTGAGAAGGAGTCAGGGAAACAAAGAGGGCAGGTGGGACAAAGACAGACCTGGGACCCCTCCCGGCGGCACCCTGGCTCCTTCAGCTTCCTCTCGGTCTCCAGCCATGCTTACCGCACTCTTGCTCACTCATCGATGCACTGATCTGTGGGGGACAGAGTGGTCACCATGGACAGGAATGTGTGGGTGGAGTCCCTGACCTCCAGGGCCCCTGCCCTGCCCCTGGGCTGCCCTAGATCCTAGGCTGGCCCAGCCACAGAAGCTCTGGAGGTTCCCTTCAGGCATGGTACAGCAGAGGGATGGATGATGGGCAGGGGACTGAGGGACAGGCCTGAGGACAAGCAGATCTGGGTGACAGCCAGTCTCCAAAGGAGGCAGGTGAGGCCTGGCCATGCTTCTGCTTGGGCACCAAGCCTTCTGCTCTGCCTGTTTACCTGCTTAGTCCTGACAGCCCCTCAGCCTTGGGGAGGCATCTACCCAGGCCAGGCTGCCTGAAGACAAGGGTGCCTCTCAAGTCAGTGGTGAGCCAGCCCCAGGGCATAGGGGGAGGTGGCCCAGGAGAAACAGGCCTGGATGGAGGGGGAGGTGGCCCAGGAGAAACAGGCCTGGAGGGAGGGGGAGGTG